>CM040986.1:2549743-2564321 GCA_022985145.1 Pangasius djambal | reverse complement strand
TTTTTTTTTCTTTTTACAAAAATGAATTACATCAAATAGTCTCTCAGTCTCAGTTCAAGTGGGCATGTTCAACTATACTGAGTGACGTAGGAACATATGGAAATATAGGAACATAGGGAAATATGAAAACAAGCCCAGGATACATCCCTGAGGCACTCCGACAGATCAGGCTGAGCACAAGTGATGAGTGCTACCTGTACGAACTCCCTGTAGCGTCCTCGGTCCAGCTGTGCCCTCGGGCCCCACACTGCAGGTCCCTTACTGCGATTGAGGATAGAGAAGTGAACACCGGCGTAGTCGCCTGCTCTACCCATCAGGCCGTCCAGAGCATCCACCTCCTTCACCAGCTGACCTTTTCCTACTCCTCCCAGCGAGGGGTTGCATGATAGAGCCCCTGGGAGAAAATGGGTTAGAGACACAGCATAACTTCATCGCACTGCTCAAAAACGTCACACTAATCGCCTATCATGGTTTACAGTTTATGTTACTGTATTTAGAAACCTTACGTGATAGCCATTTTCCATAGAAGATTTGAACAATAGTGATACTGAATATTCTCATGCACACCACAGCGCTGCTGAATTCTGGATTCTGATTGGCCAGAAGGTATGGCAGCACCACACGCATTATGTCTCACATATCGTATAACTGATTATCAGCACACTCACGAGCGGCCCGTATGCCTTGTCACGACCTACCGATCGTTTCGATTTTCTGTGTAATGAGCAGTGTTTCGGCTCCAATCCTGGTCGCCGCAGCAGCTGCCTCAGTTCCAGCATGGCCGCCACCGACCACGATGACGTCATATTTATGGTGGGCGACGTCACTGGCTCTCTGAGAGCGACAACTGGACAGCAAATGATGTCGGACGAGCAGCCTTCGTAGTTGCAGCATGGGAAATTGATATTAAAGTATCATCATAAAGAAAAGGCAAAGAGCTAAAGAAAGAAAGAAAGAAAGACAGTTTAGGACTGCGTGATATGACAATATATCGATATTGTCATACATGACGTCACGATACAAGTTTTAATTGCGTCACTGCTGTTTTCTAGCGTTGTGTTAACAAACAAGGGTATCATGATTTTTGTTGTAGATTGTTAAAATGTCTTCCAAATATCATATATTTTTGCCAATATTTTGTTACACATTACGAAAGGTGATTTTCTCGCTTATTTAATCCCAGTACGTGACATATAGTCATATTTATTCTTTTTACTTCACCAAATCTGACACAATGACTACTTTCACCACAGGAAACGTGTAAATTTCTCTAACAGTCTTCAGCTGACATGACCTTTACCTCAGCAAGACTGTTTCGTGTATTTAAACTCATAATCGTCTCACGTTTGACATCTTCTCCCGACGATTCTCGACGAGTGCGTTCCAAATGGCTCCACATTTGACGTTTAGTACACTACATAGGGTTTATAAGTCCATTATTTTCCTACACTTGTGTAGTGTACTTTGTAGGAAGAACGGCGCCATTTGGGACACAGCCGTTCTACCGGCGCATGCAGTAGGCCGCCATTACTGTGAGCCGATAACCGTAATAACGGCTGTAGGCTCGACTTAAAAAAAGGGAAACACATTCAATTTTAGCTGCAGTTATACTCATGTTTTTATTAGTATACTCAACATTTTTATGTTAATGTTAAAAAAAAAGACTATCTTCTCTGAATACACTCACAAACAAAAGAAATATGATAGGGTACAGGACAAATTTCACAGTTTTTATTGAATTTGTACGTTTTGACTTCATAGCCTCTTCTCAGAAAACCCCCAAATGATTAGTTTCCAAATTACAGAAGAATAAAACATGTAAAATGGTTGTCTGTACTGGAAAAAGCTTTTACGCAATACTAAAGTGGTCACTGTGCACATTCTGATAATCATATACTGCTATGTTTCATGTTAAATTTAGCTAGCTTAGGTAAAATAAGTTAGGTAGCTAGCTGGCCTACATGACTAGGTATTTTAACGTGACTACCAAAATTGACACAGATCATACCTTGATGTTTAGCAGACACATTCTGCACTATTTAAGACTGTTTTTCCTTTCTGTCTTCAGCCCAATGCATTTAAGATTAGAGTATCATTACTGCACAAAGCAGCTGTGAAAGCTAGCAAGCTACTTTTCTAATAATTGACCTTTTCTTGGTTTTCATAAAACAAGTTATTAAGCACAGTAATAGCTAGACGTTTAGAAAGCTAAAAAGGTGTTAAAACAAAAGCATGATACTATTTCTACAGATGCAATCGAGCCACTAAGTCTGGCTAACTGAAGTTAACAAGTCAATTTCCTTTTTAGGTGATCGATTTGCCATTTCGTCTGGTGAGACGATGACATGACGGGATGCTTTCAGTGTGATAGTGCATAAAGTTTCTCAGCACTGTTCTCCAGCCGGTCCTTGTACTCCAGGTTGGTGTAGTTACACTCGGGCACTCCCTCCATCCCGTACATCAGACCCCAACAGCAGCACGCTATGACCGCCGTGCTGTCACTGTCTCCTGCACAAAACCAGAAGAACAAACAGACTGAGAAGATACAAACACTTTTATGGTTGACAAAAGCCTGCTCGTTCACCAACAGAAGGCATGTGCCAATAAACAGTTACATGATATACCAAAATACTGAACATTATTGTTATGGGAACATTTGAAAATACCACCAGGAGGATAAAGTAAAGTCCAAGCGTATGGACAGCTACTTCTAAAAGCCTTGTTTTTGACAAATTTGAAGGAGCATGGCAAGGAAATCTCATAATTCTGTTCACTGGCCATGCTTTCCCTGAACATATCCTTTCCTCTTTTCATGTACAGTCCGATTGGTGTTTGTAAAATGCTAGAACTTTATGGTTATGTTTTCAGGGTTAAATGTAGCTAGTTAATGTAACGTGACCTGACAGGCAGCATCTTTAACCTGCTAGCTAGAGATACGTAGTTAGCTATGTTAGTTGGCTCACACTTTGATATAAGCGATAGCCTAATTTATAAATTATATCCATCTTACCCTACGTTCACACTAGCAGGTGACAAGTCGCTCGTGTTGCTTGCAGTTTGTCAAACACAAATTAAATAACGCACTAATTAGTGTGAATTTACGTTACTTGCTTGACTTTGTACTAGCTTTGTTCTCAAATTAGATTAGCAAAGCAAGCTAACTGTACTGGTTACGTACACTCACCAGAGACAACAATGATTTCTGGTACTTCCTTCCAAGCTTTATTTTTCTTTGTAATGTATCCATACACATTTAATTTGCAGTCGTATATAACAGAACAAGATGAAGCCACAAAAAAGAGCCTGAACTGGACAGCATTTTTTCAGTTGGGGCTGAGCTCATTTCTGGGCCCGAAAAATGTAGTCTAGGCAGCTCCATGGCAATATTTTGCATATCAACAATGTCTTTGGATTTGAACTATTGCACAATATTAAAATTGTTCCTAAATTACTTACAAAGATCCTAAAAGGGTTCTATAAAGACCATGGGTAATGGCTAGTTTCTTCTCTAGTTTCTTCTCTAGAACCATCTCTAAAAGGATAACCCTTGTTTGTAGGATACTACATAAAATCTTTAAGTGTTCCCCAATAGGGGTAAGAATCCATTAAAGAGCCTAATGTGCAAAATGACTTTGGTCTACATTTAATCTACTCAGTTTAAAGGCAATTGCTGACCTCCGTGAAAACCTGCACGGCTCATTAACTCCTCCCAGTCTGATCCCGTCCCCAGTAGAGCATCCAGAGCTATCATCGGTGCATCGTGACCACTTCGTCCCGCCCATCCAGAGAGGCTGAAGCTCTTATATGCCTCGTCGCGTTCGGCCGGTCCATATCGGTCAGGAAACAACACTGGACCAGTGCCTAATGACAAACCCCTCAATTCAAGATACCTGAGAGAAGAAAAAAAAAAGTTCGAGACTGTGATCAATTCAAAACATAATCTCTACCCTGGCATTCCACATTTTATATTATTGATATCATAGGTATTTATAGATAGATAGTTTGTCAGTCATATTCTTCCACAGTTTTACAGACATTGTTGCCATGGTTAAATTTAGCTAGCTAGTGTAATTTAACCTGTAACATGCTAATCAGCACAAGTTACATAGCTAGCTATGCTACACAAGCTAGTTAGTTACCTAGTTAACATAACGCAAGATCATGGGCAGAGTATATAACTTGTTTTCTAGTATTAGTTCACAAGCTATGTAGCCATGTTAGTCTAAAAATATCCGTTTATCAATGCAAGCTGAAAAGTTGGCGAGTAATTATGAGTTAGTAAAAGTATTGTGTTGAACGGTTAATAAAGCTGCCTGATAAGAACAGCTACATGATATCCTGAAAATATCTTAAACTGTGACACAAACTTAGATAATAATCATATTGACACAGGAGTCTCACCATTCCCATTTCTCTGTGAAGTATCCCCAGTCTCTCTCTGTCTCAGGAACGGCGTATCCTGTCGACCTCACAAACTCCTTCGCTATTGGACAAGCTTCCTTCAATAAGCCCAGCCCCCATGTTGTGATTGGACGGCGCTGGATGGCGTAAGCTGTGAACAGTGCAGAAGCAACAGCACCGAGGAATCCAGTTGGATGAGGGTGGGTCATTCTGCCGGTCTCCACGGCAACCTTGACTAAAGAGGACAACTGCTCCGGTCGAGGGTATCTGATGATAAGAAATGGTGTTAGCTAACTTTCTTGGTTGTGCCTTGATAATGTGAATGTAGCATTACACACCAGCGTGGCCTCGTCCTCACCTCAAACCAATGCACATGGACCTCATGGCAGCTCCACACCCTGTCCCTTCTGGATTGTAAGATATTCTGTAGCCCCCTTCAGTACCTGGTCTTAACTGAGACACACCTATGGAGAAACCCGTAGTTTTCCTTTAGCAATGTTCTTCAGTCATCCAAGCTCCTACAGCTCCTATAAAACTAGGCCAAGCTTCTTTACTCATTCCTCATTTACCCAGGATGCTCGATGGTCCTGGTTTCCTCCCCTCCATGTCTTTCATACCCTCCACATAACGAAATGCCACCTCATGCAGCAGGTCCTCTCCTTCCTTTCCTACGAGATAGTAACAATTATCTATATACACCTTCATTGGGATTCAAAATTCATTGGGATTTTAATGTGTGAGAAAGAGAGAGTTATGAAAGCACACTATGATATATCGCTAGAACAGGAAAGGGTTCAGCCTTTCCTCCCATGGGAATACCAATAAAATGTATATTAACCCACTTATCACAGTACTGAAGGAACTTCAATCCAATCGATTCAGTATGTGAGAACAGTCTCCACGTTTTGACATTGTATTACACAGGGCAGAACAGTGAAGCACAATCACCTTCACTCCATCTAAATGACTCACTAATGATAATGTTTGTAATGTTTAGATGCAAACATGCTGCAACCCAAAAGTATAAACCAGAACATTTTAAAGTGAATCAAACCTTTATGAAAGTCAAACCTGTGGCTAAAGCTTCAGCAGTGGCCAGGTGGAGGACCGTATCATCACTGACTGGCCAATCAGGAAGTTGAACAGTGATGTTCTTTAGTCCTCCAAGCTCCTGTAGTTCCTACAAAGTAGTGATAAAGCTGGTTATGTGTGTGTGCAATATATATATATATATATATATATATATATATATATATATATATATATATATATGTACAGTCAGGTCCGGAAGTATTTGGACAATGACAGTTTTTGTGATTTTGCCTTTATACACCACCACAATGGATTTGAAATAAAACAATCAAGGTGTGATCGAAGTGTAGACTTTCAGCTTTATTTTAAGAGGTTCCACAAAAATATGGCATTTACCATTTAGAAATTACAGCCATTTTAAGCAAAGTACTTCCATTGTCAGGGGCTCAAAGGTATTTGGACAATTGACTGACAAGAAGTTAACTGACCAGGTGCGGTCCATTCCCTTGTTAGTTCAAGACAAATGAAGCAGATAAAAGGTCTGGAGTTGATATCAGGTACTGAGTTGGCATTTGGCAGCTGTTCGACTGGAGCTACCATTATGAAGTCCAGGGAGATCTCCATGCAAGTGAAGGAGGCCATCATTAGGCTCAAAAAACAACATAAATCTATAACAGAAGTCAACAATACTCTGGAGAAGGTAGGCGTATCATTGTCAAAATCTACAATCAAGAGACTCGTTCATGAATGTAAATACAGAGGGTTTACAACAAGGTGCAAACCACTGGTAACATTCAAGAACAGGAAAGCCAGATTAGACTTCGCCAGAAAACATCTAAAAAAAAAGCCTCCCACGTTCTGGAATAAGATTCTTTGGACTGATGAAACCAAGATTAACTTGTACCAGAATGATGGGAAGAGAAAAGTATGGTGAAAGAAAGGAACAGCTCATGATTCAAAATATACCACATCATGTGTCAAACATGGTGGAGGCAGTGTTATGGCATGGGCATGTATGGCTGCCAGTGGAACGGGCTCACTGGTGTTTATTGATGATGTGACTGCTGACAGAAGTAGCAAGATGAATTCTGAGGTGTATAGGGCTATACTCGCTGCTCCCATTCAGCCAAATGCTACAAAACTGATAGGACGCCGCTTCACAGTGCAGGTGGATAATGACCCTAAACATACTGCGAAAGCAACGCAAGACTTTTTGAAGGCAAAGAAATGGAATATTCTTCAATGGCCAAGTCAGTCGCCTGATCTCAACCCAATAGAGCTGCTTTTCACTTACTGAAGACAAGACCGAAGGCAGAAAGACCCACAAACAAGCAGCAACTGAAGGTGGCTGCAGTGAAGCCTGGCAAAGCATCTCCAGGGAGGAAACTCAGAATTTGAGTTTTGAGAACATGGGCTCTAGACTTCAGGCAGTCATTGACTGCAAAGGATTTTCATCCAAGTATTAAAATTATGGTTACATTTACATTTATTTTGTGGAACCTCTTAATATAAAGCTGAAAGTCTACACTTCAATCACATCTTGATTGTTTTATTTCAAATCCATTGTGGTGGTGTATAAAGGCAAAATCACAAAAACTCTGTCATTGTCCAAATACTTCCGGACCTGACTAATTTAAGCCGTTGTCTCAGAACACATACTGTATTTGGATTGGCCACTTGGCAGTCATTTTATAGACACGCCCCCAACTCCCCTTCACATTCTCTCAAATCATTTTGAGGAGAATTTTGCATGTTTATAAGTTATGAGTTGTAATTTCAAGCATTTGAATGTCTGATGGCGCTTGAAGGTAATATTAGGACAGTCCTTGCTAATGGTAACACTAGTTAGCATGCTAAATCTAGTTGCATCACCGTAAGTTTTGGGGCCAAGGTTTGTGTACATGGGTGGAAATGTAGGCAGACTCAGTGAGTAAAAAAAAATCATTCAAATCTTATTCAACTCCACCCATTTAACCATTAGAGACCTATTTTTCCACAAATCATTCCTAATGCACCTTTAACTTGTCAGATTATTAAATGCTCTTAAAGTGTTTGTGTAGAATGGGCTTTTGCGCTCATGAAAATAGTAAAATACAGTATACGAACAAAACTAAACCAAAAACCACAAACATCTGCTACCATTTCTTTATTTGGTTGACCCTGAGATGTGCACTTTCGACTACATCTCCTGAATTTGGTAAACTGCAGTGGTGTCTGAAATATAACATTACACAGAATGCACTAATGAAAGGCTTAGTTTAGAATTAGAACCTGATTGTGTTGTAATTCAGCATAGCTCTGTGCATGGTATGTGCTCCATTTTGAGAAAACAGCAAAAATAATCAAAGTAATGTGTTTAAAAATGTGCAATATGTCCATATAGAGAAAGTGTATTAATGAGACGTAACGAAGGAGCAAGACATCAGTGTGCACTTATAATGTACAATAATCCGTTTAGGAAACTGACCTGATGGATGGCTGGGCCGGACTGGTTGTATTCCCACAGCTGATTCCTGTAACCCAGAGCATCTCCAACTCCGCTCAGCAACATGCCGGCCTTATAATGCTCAAGTGCAGCAGGACTGGACAGAGGGATGTACAGAGACTAGATCAGACAAGATAGACTCTATTATATGTTTCAATATAGTTTGATTAGATCATATATTTAGAATGCAGATATATTATGAGCACAGTTGATAAATTAGACATGAATACCATGGACAATCTGTGGTCAATGACCTGTTTGTCACTTTGTTACTTTATCTTGCTAGACAGTTAGAAAATTTGCTTTAAACTAAGATAATGAAAAAGACGTTCAAATCAGTCACGTCAAAATTTTTAACTGGTACTGGTACATGCGGGAAAATCAATAAGGGCATACTGAAAGCAGTGGGTTTATTACGTATTTAGAGACCCAGTAATTAACCTGTACAAACTGCACATCAGAGATGTGACGTCAGAGTTTGGGGTGGCACCTGGGGTGAAAAGTCTTACTTTGAGGGTGGCCACCTGCCCCCAAAGAATATTTGTATAAGTTAATGTTTTAACGCATTACTAAAGTATAAAAGTAAACATGATATACATAGTCTATAGTATAGATTTGTGACTGAATTTAGAGGCATGTGGCAGATATTTGTTTCAAGTTTCAGTCTATTTCTGTCAGAAATCAATATATCAGTAAATACTCAGAGCTCCTACTGACAAAAAGTTTGTTACATAAAGAATAAAGTGCAGATAAAAGTACAAATACTTTAATTACAGTACTAAATTGTTTTTTTTACTCCATTTCTACTCGCCACACTTGTTGGTTTAATTTTTTATTCTTCTTCTTATTATTATTTTCTGTTTCTGCTCACTCGCTAACCCACCGGGCCATGCTAATGTTCCTCTGCGGGTTCAGTAGTTCGCCGGTCGGTTCAGTCGCGCAGGCGACACCGCGGATCGGAACTTTGCCCGCTGCGGCCTTCTTGTACTTTTCCTGCGCACGCTTCTTTTCAACGGTTTTTTTTTTTCTTTTCACGTTTTACGGGACTTTAAAAAAGTCAGTTGGCTCCTGAGGTTTTGTGCTGTTTTTTTTCCCTTAGCGACTGGTCTTTCCAAAAATAGCAGCTGTAAGAAGAGGAGAACGCTGTCGGCTATTTTAGGATTAGTTACGGATCATTCAAATGAAGGGGAAAAAAATCTAGTGACTGTACAGAAACTCTGAAATCACTACAAAGAAGTTAATGTTTTATTTTCCTTCCTCAGTCAGAATGTAAACAACAGACAAATTGTAATAAAACTTCCTACAAACTGTCCTAATTAGTACACAGTCAAGTCACTCAAGTGTGTATCCTAACTTTGGTATAATGTACTATGTCCTATAGTGCATTATACCAAAGTTAGGATACACACTTGAGTGACTTGACTGTGTACTAATTAGGATAGTTTGTAGGAAGTTGTAGGATCTTTTTTTTCATAATAATTGTATTGGTTCTAAAAATCTGTAGATATCCATAGATATTTTGCCAGTTTATTTAGTTATTACCTATATAAGTGCACTACATAGGGTATTGACACTTCAGCACCCTGTAAAGAGTGGTATGAGGTGTGTGGTGATATGTTTTGTATTGTTTTCACCAAACATATTCACCTTGGACAGACAATACTCGACATCATAGATATGAATACTCAACATGGTGGTCCTGAAGGATCTGTCAGGTACCACAGAGCAGGCAGTAATAGCCTCATTAAGAGGCTTCAGAGAAGCAGGACCTTCAACATCCAGGGCGACTTCAACTCCAATCCAACCAGTAAGTGTTCTTTTAAATTTGACTTACTGTATTATTCATTTAAGGTCATGTTTATTTACGTGTGCAGTCTAGGACTTAGAAGAGATGGAAATATGTATAATTGAGTTCCCTCATTCTGTGTATGTTAATGGATTAACCTCTTAATATTTGAGGGTGGTAAAAGTAATAAATATTTCACTGCAAAATCGAATTGAACAATGGATCATAAACGGCGGGACAAACTTTTTTATGTGCACCCTCCCCCAAGTCCAATTGCCTCTATACACCTCTATGCAACCTTTTGGCCATGAAGTGGCATTTTTAAATTTCCTTGTTAAATACTGTGATATATATATACACACCAATCATCCATAACATTAAAACCACTGACAGGTGAAGTGAATAACAAGGGTTGGGATATATTAGGCAGCAAGTGAGCAGTCAGTTCTTGAAGTTGATGTGTTGGAAGCAGGAAAAATGGGCAAGCGTAATCATCTGAGCGACTTTGAAAAGGGCCAAATTGTGTTGGCTAGAAGACTGGGTCAGAGGATCTCCAAAACTGCAGGTCTTGTGGGGTGTTCCCAGAAGTGAACCGGAACTGGCGAACTGGCGACAGGGTCATGGATGCCCAAGGCTCAATGGTGCTAGCCCACCTGGGCATGGCAATGGTATTCCTTAATGGCAGTGGGCTCTTTCAGCAGGATAATGCACCCTGCCTCACTGCAAAAATTGTTCAGGAATGGTTTGAGGAACAAGGCAAAGAGTTCAATGTGTTGATTTGGCCTCCAAATTCCCCAGATCTCAATCTGATCAAGCAACTGTGGGAGGTGCTGGAACAAACTGAACTAAACAAGTCTGATCTATGGAGGCCCCACCTCGCAACTTAAAGGATCTGCTGCTAAGGTCTTGGTGCCAGATACCACAGAACACCTTCAGAGGTCTTGTGGAGTCCATGCCTCAATGGGTCAGAGCTGTTTTGGCAACAGAAGTTTGAACTACGTAGTATTAGGCAGTTGGTTTTAATGTTATGGCTGATCAGTGTATATATGATATTCAAACACTAATGTTAATTACCAAATGAAGTATGTGGGTCCCTGGAGGACTAGTGGTTAGGCCGCAGCACCCTCAATGCTGCAGCCTGGGTTCGATTCCTGGCCAGAGTGCAACAGTACACTCTCATTGCCGGTCCCAAGCCCGGATAAAATTGGGGAGAGTTACACCAGGAAGGGCATCTGGCATAAAAACTGTGCCAAATCAAATATGCAGACCAATGATCTGCTGTGGCAACCCCTAATGGGAGCAGCCAAAAGAGGAACAACAACAAAATGAAGTATGTCAGTAGACAAGTGTAATTAAAACTGTCTTTATTCAGAAAACCTTTTTCTGTTTCTGTTGTCAGACAATGTATCGAGTATGAAATAGTGACTAAAATGCGGCCCATAGACTACATGTTGACTAGCAGTCACTTCCAAGCCATTTCCAAGCTGCTGCTCTGCACTGTTAAAATCCTGATTTTATAATCGCAATGTTTTCTGATAAAATCACCATACACATAAGTTAAAGACAATGGATGTGCTGTGATTTTGACTATATTTACATGTAACATGATCACTCAGAGAGAAAGTTGCTAGAGTTGTCACTAGGTGCTTTTTTGAATAAAAGACACTAAACGGGTCTGAAAAGACACTAAAGTTGGCAACAATGGGCGAATCTCATTTAATCAAAGTTAATGCTATAACACTTCATATACCGTGTCCTACCTAGTTTCGTAACGAAACACTGCAACTGCAGCAAAATGGGCTTAACTTGCATGATTCCATTGCTGCTGACTTGATAATATTTGGTGGTGAAATTATGTTTTTAAATTATTGTAGCTAGATATGTTTTGTTTGGTAATGAGGAAAAAAATTTACATGGAATTAAGGTATTACAGTGAGAACGTAACACTTATTTTCTATATGAACAGCCTCTGGCATATTTGTTTTTTCCCTTTTTTTAGGTGGCACTTCCCTATCTTCCTCTATGGAATTTTGAAAGATCACATGGCAGACCAAGACCATGCAAAACATACACAAAGGATGTTGTATGTTTACCTTCGTCTTCCGCTTCAGCTGTGTCCATAGCTAGAGGAGAATCTAGGACAAGACTGGCAGAAGCAGGCTTCATTGGGAAAATATCTTTTACATCAGAGTGGGCAGAATCACAAATTCGACAGGAAATATCTGCAATCATTTTGACTTTTGGAAAACCAGCCATTCCCATTTTCCCAGCAAGCGAGGGATGTAAAAAGCTCATGTAACCCAAATGTCACAAGCAGTTTCCCATGGGGAATTAGGATATATCTGGTTTTGTCAACCTGAAACTCGGAGTTTGTAGCATCTAGCTTCATGCACAGGCTTTGTGTCCTTTTTCCTCATTGTGTGCATGCTCCAAAAGACAGTTTATGAGTGTAGTGTATTAATTATTCAAATATTAGATTTCACAATGTCTCTGTAGCTTGGCTACGCAATAACCAGATGTAGCTGACAGATGTGTGGAGATGTCTTAATCCTGATCTCAGACAGTTTTCTTGGCTAAGACCTAATGCATCCAACAAATCAAGAATTGATTATTGGCTTATTTCAGATCATTTTTTTTCGTTTGTAAAAGATTGCAGATCTTTGCAGCGCCTTTAACAGATCATAGTGCCATTGCTTTACTAGTTAAACCAAATTGTAACTCTCCACAAAATAAGGGCTATTGGAAGTTTAATTCTGATCTCCTCAATAATGAGGGATTTTGTGATAAAATGAGAGATCTCATAAAGCCAGATGGAGTATCTAAAAATTAAAATTTGTGTGTATATACAATCAAAAGCTAAATAGATAGAAGAGGGTGAAAAAAGTATGCCTTATTCCTGTAGATAAAAAAAGACGACAATCTAAAAATGCTATCCTTTCATTAATGGTGAATGGTGCTAAAATCACAGACCCTAAATTAATAAGCAAGTAAATCCATCACTTATACAGTGACTTATACTCTTCTAATTTCTCTAATTAGATTGTAATAACTTGTGTGAAAAGATAATAAATGTTATCCCCCACATTAACAATGAATTTGAGATTGCTGCAATGATGGGTTACGGATTGAAGAACTTGACTTAACGGTTCAAAATCTTAAAGCTAAACAAGTCTCCTGGCCCTGTCTCACAGCTAGTTCTTACAGATTTTTCTGGAGTGATCTTAAAGTGTTGTTTTTTTAATGCATTTGTTGAGACTATTAAAGATGGATCTTTAGCCCCCACCTTGAGTCAGGGCTTGATTACTTTCATTCCTAAACCAAATAAAGACTCAAGATATGTAGTTAAGATAAGATAAGATAAGATAAACTTTATTGATCCCACAGTGGGGAAATTCACTAATTAATCTTCGCCCAATTACATTGCTCAAAAATGATTATAAAGTTTTTACACGTATTTTTGTAAATAGATTAAAAAATGCCAAAAATAATGTAATTAATAAGTCACAAACAGGATTCTTTAAAGGGAGATCTATTCATAATAACATAAAATTGGTTATGGATTTGGTGGAGTACAGTCACTTGATAGAGGATGATGGTTATATTCTATTCTTGGACTTTAAGAAGGCCTTTGACTTTGGGATTTCTTTTTAAAGCTTTAGAACTTTTCGGTTTTGGTGAAAGATTTGTTAATGTTATTTTAATGATTTATAGAGATATGAACATCACAGACATCACAAATAGTTTTGATTGGCTGCGGGATAAGACAAGGTTGCCCATTATTTCCTCTTCGTTTTATTTTTGTTCCAGATACGCTATTCACTTTGGTTAAAATACTTTTTTTGTTTATAAATAAAGACCATCATGTGCCCTCTGGAGAACTTTATGCTTTCACCTTAGAGGCTATAATGTATGGTATAACCAAAGACCATGTGTTCACTAGTTAATTCTTTCTGTAAGGCATCATCTCTCACCATCCTAAATCACAGAGGTTGCCAAATGGCAAGCAGAGATTTCCAGAGTGTTTTTGCTTCTAGCTGGTCATACTAATCTCATTGAACACTACATTGAGATGCCTTGGGGTTGGTTGTATGCAGCCGGATTGTTTAGGTGTGGCTTTGGTTTTATTCAACACTGGATTTGACAAGGGATATTGGCAGATCCCCTTCACTCCAATGTCCTGTGACAAAAAGACCTTTTCCACTCTGCTTGGGTTATACCAATTTGTCACTCTCCCTATGGGTTATTCAGATCTCTGGCCACATTTCAATGCACAGAATGCACAGAATCCTCCAACCACAAGCTGCCTATGCTACAGCCTATTTAGATGACATTATGACTGATAGTAATGACCGGAAGTAGCACCTTCAACATCTGAGGTCTGTCGGGTGACTGGTCGGGTGGAAGTATGGTATCTGGGCTACCACTTGGGTCATGGGCAAGTGCATCCCCAAATTGATAAGACAGTATTGATTGTGGCCTGCCCGAGATCCAAAACCAAAAAGGAGGTGAGATCATTTCTGGGGCTGGCTGGCTTTTATCATATCATTCTATCATTTTTGTCACCAGCCCTCTGACTGATCTCACTCAAAACAGGGTGCCAGATCTGGGCCAGTGGGTGTATCCATGCCAGTGGGCCTTTATTCAAGTAAAAGCGTCACTTTCTGGTTGGCCACTCTTACATTCTCCTGATTTCTCTTCCCTTTGTTTTACAGACAGATACATCGGACAGGGGGCCATGTTGTCCCAGGTGGTGGAGGGGAAGGAGCATCCAGTGCTGTACATTGGCTGCCAATGGAACTGGTTCTCTTGTTTTTTTTGATGATGTGACTGCTGACAAAAGCAGCAGGATGAATTCTGAAGTGTTTCGGGCAATA
>CM040986.1:2532518-2549643 GCA_022985145.1 Pangasius djambal | reverse complement strand
TGACTGCAAAGGATTTGCAACCAAGTATTAAAAAAGTGAAAGTTTGATTTATGATTATTATTCTGTCCCATTACTTTTGGTCCCTTAACAAGTGGGAGGCACATATGCAAACTGTTGTAATTCCTACACCATTCACCTGATTTGGATGTAAATACCCTCAAATTAAAGCTGACAGTCTGCAGTTAAAGCACATCTTGTTTCATTTGAAATCCATTGTGGTGGTGTATAGAGCCAAAAATGTTAGAATTGTGTCGATGTCCCAATATTTATGGACCTGACTGTACATGCATATTTTGTACATCCATGATTTGCTCATTCCTTGCTTATTTTGGACAGCCATTTGTGCACATTCCTGTACATATATTTCT
Source organism: Pangasius djambal (assembly GCA_022985145.1). Lineage (NCBI taxonomy): Eukaryota > Metazoa > Chordata > Actinopteri > Siluriformes > Pangasiidae > Pangasius > Pangasius djambal. Next base: position 2,549,275 of record CM040986.1, on the reverse strand, counting down.
TATTTCTTCTTTCTTTTTCATTTCAGATTTTTAATTTAGTATTAAAATGCCCAGTCTAAAGAGGAGTAGGCCAGGTTTTCATTTCACTGCAAGTTATATACTGTATATAACTGTGTATGTGACAAATAAAAATCTTGAATCTTGAAAGACCAATGGACTGCTAACTGATGACACACCCCTCACTCAAGATACCTGAGAGAAGAAAGTGGGAGTTCATCTTAAATGGACATTGATATCATGTTTATTCAAACATCTGAATGACTTCTTCAAATTATTTCAGGTTTAATACAATTGAGTCATTTTACCGTTCCCATTTTTCCATGAAGTATCCCCAGTCTCTCTCCATCACAGAAACAGCATACCCCGCTGACCTCAAAAACTCCTTCGCTATTGGACAAGTCTCTTTCACTAAGCCCAGCCCCCAAGTTGTGATTGGATGTCGCTGGATGGTGTAAGCTGCAAACTGCAGAAGCCAGAGCAGTTGGATGTGGGTGTGTCATTCTCAATGAGGAGAGCTGCTCTGGTTGATCTGGTGCAAAGGAAGTAGTTTTTTTTTTTTCTTCAAATGAAAGGTGTTTTTTTTTAATTGTGTAAGCATTATTACACAGTATATAGTATATAGTTATATCATTCATACCTGAAGCCAATGCACATAGCCCTCATGGCAGCACCACATCCTCCACATGTGTGACTGTGAAACTATTATGTATCCTCCTTGAGCTCCTGGCTTTAACCGATTCACACTTATGTTTTCAGTTACTTACGTCACTGTTTATTCACCTTGCTTCTTTGCACTACATAAATTATAATGTGTTTTTTTTGCACTACTGTACCTACATACATGCATATATGTGTGTGCATATATATATATATATATATATATATATATATATATATATATATATATATATATATATATATAATATGTATGTATGTACATATTCATTTGTATATCCTGTTCACATTCCTATTATATTCTTAACATGTCTTCACCACTGTACACTGATTGTACATACATATACAGATCACATTTATCCCTATTTATAATGCCTATAGCACATCCTGTACATAAGTCATCCATTCCCCTGTACATATCACCCTCATAGCTGTATATCCTTATTTGTAATTTATTGGAAATATGCCACTTATGCACTTCTGGTTAGATGCTAACTGCATTTCACTGGCTTAGTACATGCACTTTGAACAATGACAATAAAGTTGAATCTGATCTAATCTAATCTAATCTAATGATGGAACACCAGAAGTATGAAGCAAAAAGTGATTTGTTGTGAACTGTAAAGAGAAAATCCATGCTATGTTTTTACCCTGGATGGTCATCTGTCCTGGAGCCCATGTTCAAAGCCATTGTAAAATCACAAAAACTGAATTCTGTATTAATGCACCAAGTTTTCTGTCAGTATATACCGTAATCTTTGATTGTTATTTTACTTAGCAAACAAAGCTTTTGTTTAACAGACTAACACTGAAAGTGGAAGAATTGTTTATTGCAAATATTATCAATAATAAAGTTACTTATTTATTGAATACTGAGTTTTTCATACTTTTTTGGCCATTTTATAAAAGCAATAAGCCAACAAAGGGCATGCATTATAGTGATTATGTGTGCATGATTATTTAATTTTAAATTTTTTACAATTATCTATTGTCAGTCTGTATGTACATCTCTCTTATCGTCTCTTTGTATAGTATACTGTATATGCTGTATGTCTGTCTCCATGACATGTTCTCCCACACCACTACTTTACTTCCTCCACTGGCTTCCTGTAGCTGCCTGCATCAGATTTAAAACTCTCATGCCTGCCTAAAAAGCCAAAACCGACTAGCACCTGCCTACATTAAGGTTTCTCCAAGCCTCTAGCATGACTCGACTGGACCGACCATCTCTCAAGATACAAGTACACAAGCCAAACTAGAGTGACACATCCTGCCCTTTGAATATGCAGAAATTTAATTCAGTTAAAAACAGCCCGGTTGGCTTAGTAGACCTCCAGCTTCATAACTGTACCAATTCTATTTAAATCAGAATTTAAACTGTATGCATTAAACTCAACGAGGAATATAACTGAAACCATTTTTTGCAATTAAATCCTCAATCTGATTTGTTTTAAAAGAATATTATTAATCATTTTGGTGTGGTGTTTGTACCTAGATTCTAACAATCTCTCCCTCTCTCTCTCTCTCTCTCTCTGTAGAGCTACACATGCTACTTCTGAGATACCAGTGATCCTGACCCTTTCTGCTCTCCGGACCTGCCTGACCCACCCTGATGCCCTACTTCTGGTTGGAGTTCTCATGGGTTGAGTTCGCTCGCTGCTGCTGGGGGTGGCCCCATATGGACGGCCTGAAAAACCGTTTGGATTGCTGGGGATGGTTCCACCTGGGGGCTGTGGAGATGGCTTGGGGATCTTATATGGAGTTGTACAGTGATGGCTTGGGACTGTGATTGCTGTAGTGGCTTTGGGGCTGCAGTTGCAATGAGCAGCTTCGTATTCAGGACTCCATCAGTGGACAGTGGATAGATTTTAACCAACCGGACTTCTTGCGAAAACTGTGATGAATTTACTGGTTGCACATTTGCATTATTTGTCCATATAGTATGGACATATCCATATAATAGAAGGGATTTATTTATAATTGCACTATCCGTTAGCACCCAGATGAGGATGGGTTCCCTTTTGAGTCTGGTTCCTCTCTGGTTTCTTCCTCATATCATCTCGGGGAGTTTTTCCTTGCCATGGTCACCTCTGGGTTGCTCATTAGGGATAAATTCACATATTTACAATATATTTTGAATCCATTACAATGTCCATTGTTGAAAGCGCTATACAAATAAAACTGAACTGAACTTCCAGTCCTGCCTCTGTGTGGATAATTTCTAATAAAAGCCAAGTTTCTAGTTTTAATTATGACCCAGAAGCATGTCATGACAACCATTATGTTCGTTTACATGATTGATATTGAACACAGTTTTAAACAATAATTAGTCGCAAATACATTCTGTATATATTTCTATAGTATTTTTATATTAGTATATTTAAAAAAAATCTTTTTATTAATTTTATCCTCAAGTGTATCTTTTATACCTTTAGTGTGTAAGTATGTTTTACCTGGAAAGATGTATGTAGTGGACCCTTAATGTATTTATTAAAAAGCCAATTTACGGTACAAGAGTGGAACTTAAGGTCCAATTGTGTACTTAAAAATCCATATTGAGGACCACAAGGGGAATTCAGTGTGATAGTGCATAAAGTTTCTCAGCACTCTTCTCCAGCCGGTCCTTGTACTCCAGGTTGGTGTAGTTACACTCGGGCACTCCCTCCATCCCGTACATCAGACCCCAACAGCAGCACGCTATGACCGCCGTGCTGTCGCTGTCTCCTGCACAGAACCAGAAGAACAAACAGATGGGGAAGTTACAAACATTTATGGCCAACAAGTCAACACTTCAGTAAAAGGGTGCACTCCACCTTTGCAATATTGTGAGGGTGGAGCAATGATTCAATACACACAACCAAGAGAACCTCACCTAGAATGAATAATCCATGGGTTTAGGCACAAAGGTTTACACCCTAAATTCTAATTTGTCCATCTTGATTTTATTCCCACATGCCTTCTCAAAAGCTGCAATTACACCATGTGATTTCCCTTTTTATAAAAAAAATCCTTTCTCAGCTTTGTTCCTTTTTTTTTTTTAATAAAAAGGGAGCATCAGTTCTAGAGTAATCCATAATGGCGCTGCACTGTCTCTTACTGTGCCTATTGTACCGTTTTAGTTATTGTAAATCATACTGTCTTGTGCTGTTTGCACACGTTTGGCACGTGCACTTTATGTAGAAATGTGTAGTCTCTTGTAGTTCTGTGCTGTAGTCCTGGTGGACCATTATTTCATTTCACTGTGTACTAACTAGCTGTATGTGGTTGAAATGACAATAAAGCCACTTGACTTGACACGAGAGGACCAAAACCCGAAAGTAGAAAGAGAAGCAAAGGAGGAAGCAAGACTTGACCTTAATGACATGAATGCATGATAAAACTTTGCAAACAGGAACTGAAAGGGCAAAGCAGAAATAACCAGAATAATCAAGGTGAGACACAGAACAGGTGACAGGGAAGAGACGGAACCAAAGCCAAAGCAAAAGCATGTCATAAAAAAAAAAACAAAAGCACCTGGAGTGAACTTAAAACAAAATGACAGGAGAGCAGTGCTCATTGCACTCGTAGTGGTGTGTCAGGAGGAATTTGTGATCTGCATTGCTAATGGAAGCTAAAGTGGAGGACTAATCAACACTCTTCTTTCCTGGATAGTTGAACATGAGAGAAATTGCTGACCTCCATGGAATCCTGCTCTGTTCATTAGCTCCTCCCAGTTTGACCCCGCTGCCAGGAGGGCATCCAGAGCTATCATCGGTGCATCGTGACCACTGCTGCCCCCCCATCCAGACCAGCTGAAGCTTTTGTATGCCTTGTCGCGTTCAGCAGGTCCGTATGGCTCAGGAAAGACCACTGGACCACTTCCTGATGACAAACCCCTCAACTCAAGATACCTGAGAGAAGAAAGTGATATCACTGATATCATTTTTATTCAAATATCTGAAATACTTCTTCAGATTATCTCAGCTACAATTACAACGCAAATCAGGTGTCTCACCGTTCCCATTTCTCAGTAAAGTACCCCCAGTCTCTCTCCGTCTCGCGAACGGCGTATCCTGCTGACCTCACAAACTCCTTTGCTATTGGACAAGCCTCCTTCACTAAGCCCAGCCCCCAGGTCGTGATTGGACGGCGCTGGATGGCGTACGATGCAAACAGTGCAGAAGCCACGCCCCCGAGGAATCCAGTTGGATGAGGGTGGGTCATTCTTCCAGTCTCCACGGCAACTGCGACCAGTGAGGAGAGCTGCTCTGGTCGAGGGTATCTGGTGCAAAGGAAGTAGCATCATTCAGAAGAAAGGTAGTTTTATTACTCAGTATACTGTACAATATATAATTATTTATTCAAACCTCAGGCCGATGCACATAGCCCTCATGGCAGCACCACATCCTCCACTTTTTTGGTCGTAAGCTATTCTGTAGCCTCCTGGCGCTCCTGGCTTTAACTGATTCACACCTATGACGGAACACCAGAAGTATGAAGCAAAACATTGATTTGTTGTGAACTTGTGGGACAATTCATGCCTTTTTTTTTTTTTTTTACCATGGATGGTCATCGCTCCTGGAGCCCTCTCAGACATATCCTTCATACCCTCTATGTAATGGAAAGCCACCTCATGCAGCAGCTCCTCACCTTCCTTACCTACGAGACAACAGCAGGAAATGACGTTTGCGTTTGGTCACGGTGGATTCAGACATGCTGTTGGAAAGGTTGATTCATTAGTCGTAGGAGGAACCTGTGATTAAAGCTTCAGCGGTCGCCAAGTGAAGCACTGTGTCATCGCTGACTGGCCAATAAGGAAGGCTAACGGAGATGTTCTTCACTCCTCCAAGCTTCTTAACTTCCTACGAAATTGAAAGACGGGAATGTGTCACTCTTTTGCAATCTAGTTGTAATGACCAAGAAATCATGGTTTTTCCTAACTGGTACAAACATCATGAGTAGCACCTCAGGTCCTAAACCTACTCCCAAGCCTGGCATCATTATACACTATATGGCCAAATTATGTGGACACCTGACCGTCACACCCATATGTGCTTGTTGAGCATTCCATTCCAATTCCATAGGCATTAATATGGAGTTGGTCCCCCTTTGCTGCTATAACAGCCTCCACTCTTCTGGGAAGGCTTTCCATTAGATTTTGGAGCGTGGCTGTGGGGATTTGTCCATTCAGCTTCAAGCGCTGATGTCAGGTGAGGAGGCCTAACATTAAAATTGCCATTCCAATTTATCCCAAAAGTGTTCAGTGGGGTTGAGGCCAGGGTTGAGTTCTTCCACTCCAGCCTTGGCACAGCATGTGTTCAAGGATCTCGCTTTGTGCACAGGGGCATTATCATGCTGAAACAGGATTGAGTTCCAGTGAAGGGAAACTGTAATGCTACAGCATACAAACACATTCTATACAATTGTGTGCTTCTAGCTTTGTAGCAACAGTTTGGGGAAGAACCACACACAAGTGTGATGGTAAGGTGTCCACAAACATTTGGCCATACGGGGTACCAAGGTGTTACTGAAGTATGAAGTTTCTTCCGGCTAGGTGTCTTGAAATATAACATATAATTTTGTAATGATTGGACAAAATCTTTAGGATTTTCAGATATTAGTTCAAGATGTTAGTTCAAATGTAACCGGGCACAGCTAAAGATTCCATATTTTGTGTGTTATTAGCTAAGAAATGTCTGTAAGAAATCTGATTGGCTGCCTCGATTAATGAGATATAATTGATTTTGAGAATATTTAGCAGCATATATCATAGTCCAGTTACAACAGCTGTCAAAACTATAACATCTCTCATGAGTTGCTCCAGTGGAGATTGAGGATGGACTTTGATTTTAACAGTCACCAAAAAATTTCAGGAAAAAAAGAAAAATCCAGACGATAGTGTTATTTTATCAAAGACTATTTTTTTACATTTTTATTTGCTGCAAATGAACATTTGTCCTTTTATTGCTTGATTAAACCGCTACTTTTCTCTTGGTCAAACAGTAAAGATGCTAACCATTTTACTTTGGAAGCAAGTGTGTAATGATAATCATTAGCATAATCGCTAACAATCGGTAGTATGACAAGCTGAGTTTTTTTTTCTTATTAACTTCAAGAGAGAGAAAGGAGAGAGACTTGGGAACGACTTGTTTATAGCTGCCATAGTACAAGTGATAACAGGAACCAACTTGTTTTAGGGACGTTCCACAAATTGAAAGCTTGAAATGGATAAAGTAAAACGTTTCTTTTTTAAATATATTAAAAAAAATATGAAATATAAATCAGTAGAATTGCTGACTGGTTTTTAAATGTAGACAGCAACTGGCCACAGTGGTCTGTGAGTCTAAAGGTTGGGCTCTAACTATTTTAAGAAAAAGGAAATGAGTAATAATCGTGTTTTATACCTGATGGATATGTGGTCCACAATATTCAAACTCCCACCGGTAGCCGAGAGCATCCCCCACACCGCTCAGCACCATGCCGGCCTTGTAGTGATCGACAGTCGCAGGACTTAAGTGGACAGAGCATTAAGTTATAATATCAGTTTTATACAAAGCCCTGCCAGTGACACCCCTACTTAAATAAAAAAATATATATATAAATAAATAATAATAATAATAATAATAATAACCTGTGGCCATGATAATAACAAACCCAACCAATCCATTTTTTTTTTTTTTTTTTTTTACTAAAATCCTTTTTTTTTTTTTTTTTGCTCTCTGACTTTTGAATTAAACTCTTGGGTGTTGGTCTGCCATCTTGTTTAATTTTCAGTCTCTCCTCATAAATATAAGCATTAAAATTATTTTTTTTTAAATCAGATCAACATTAGCAGTGTCAGCCATTTCATGTCAAAAAGCAGCGAAGGTTCTAGCTGAAGAAGGAACTGACAGCTAGCTAAACTCATTAACAACAATTTTAAGAAATGAGTACAAATGCATGCAAATGACTTTAGACCTAAAGTTCATTTACAATGTTTACAAATTACACCTAGACCATCCTCTAAGTGATTCCAACTGTCGCTGATATGGTCAAGTTTGACATGTCAGTCATGCTCATTCAGGAGTTCTGATTGGCAGCTGATTACGAGGTTCCGCCCCTTTGAGAGGATTGAGACCAATCATCACAAGGAGAAGCCGCGGGTCCAGGCGGGACAAACGAAGAGCGCGTTGTCCAATAAACGTCGAGATGTTTCTTTTTTTTTTTTTCCCTGCGTAAAACGGACCCGCCCACTTTCCATTCACTCCCAATAAAGCAGCGCGTCTGGGCGTGGCTCAGAGTGACGTGCTGTCCAAAGAGCTTTAAGCTCCCCTCCCCATTAATTCTCTTCAGAGGAGATTTTCACGCAAGCAGCGGTTCAGTGGAATGTGACATATTTAGTAATTTATTGAATTCCACTAAGATTAATGAATAATATAGACACTTTGCTAAACATTTCATTAGTCCTCCTTTTTTAATGAAATGTTGGGGAACATTTGCTTCCTGTGTCGTCTTAAAGCAACGGTGCACGCGCACACTTTCTTCTTAATTAATGTACATAAAAGAGAAGTATTTTTTTTTAAAACAAGGAACTAAAACAAACCCACAATTGTAGGATGAGTTCAGTTTGAGTTGGTATTTGAACAGAAAGAAGCCTCACCTCTCCATGTTATGGCTCTTTCCCCACCTCTGGTTGAGTTCTTTGTCTTCTCCTCACAGACAATCAGATGATTAAGTGTTTTAACTACAGTTTTAAGTCCTGGAGTGATTTGAGGAAATCATCTCTCTCTCTCTCTCAGACACACCTACCTGCCTCTACATGATATCACTCTGCAAGTACAGAACAAGGAAGTGCTAAGTGTATAAACACGGAAGTGATTTCAGTGAGCAGCGTCATTAACACACACGTCCACTAGGAGGCGCTGTGTCCAAACTAAATAATCAACCTGAAGTGCACTTGGTTAAATCAAACTTCAGGATGAATTCAGCAGAGGGTTGAACTGGTAAGAAATACACACGCACTCGGATTTGTGTGTGTGTGTGTGTGTGTGTGTGTGTGTGTTATAGGATTTGTGGTATACAATAGCACATGGAAATACAATATGACTAACTGTATGTTTATCATATTTTGCATTGATGTGTGAGCATTGCATGTCTGTGTAATCCTACCGGAACTTACATCTCAGCTGATGTGCCCCATAATTCTGTGAATTATATATGAGAATATCAGCAATTTCATAGAAGTCCCACAGCATTCTCAAGAGAGATTCAGATCTGCCACTCGCTGGATTGTTTTTTGTTTTTCGCACCATTTCGTGTATAATATATCTGTTGTGTGTGAAAATCCCAGGACATTAACATCTTTCTGAAAAACTCAAACCACCCAGTCTGGCACCAACAAGCATGCCACGGATAAAATCACCGAAATTACAGTTTAATCATATTTTATCTGTGCATCTTGTTGCTTATGTGCAGTAAAAAAAAAATTTTTCACAGTAGCTCAAGTAGTTATTCAAATGATATGACTGTGAAAAAAAAACAGTAATTTGTAACTATATTTTTTTTATCCACATAGTATCATTTATTGTGGTATTGCTGTATTGTGTGAAATATTGCTGTGAGTGTAATGGCAAATAACTCCCATTTTTTCTAACGTATTTTTCTATTTTTCTTATTGAAATTTATTCGCTGTTACATGCATTCAGCTGGAAATCAGTCAAGAACTGAGAACATAACTGTATTTTTCATGAATATGAACTTGTGGAATTGTTTTTTTTTTTTACATACAAAAAAATAATGCTGTTGAACATCCACAAAATAAGTTCATTCTTGTTCTCACTTATGTTATAGCAGCTATAAACAGTCGTTCCCTCACCAGCCTCTGTTTTTTTCTCTCTCGCTCTTGCAGTTAATAACACAAAAATACATAACTTTCCATGTTACCGAGAAACTTCTCTGTTGTGAAGATGTTGGGAAAACTGACAGCCTCTGAACGTTACAAAGCGCTGACACTGGAGACTCCTTCCATCGATGTTAAATAAAGAGCTCCTTACAGAAAAGGAGCTACCTGTGAGAACAGAACACAGCCAATGGACAGCAAAGAGACGTAGCATGGAAGATGGATCGGTTTGTGAAAGGGAAGAGAAGAGCAGTAGATGAGGTCACACAGACATCCCAGTCAGGTGCCGGTCATTCAAAAGCTAAATGGAGAAAATATAATGAGGCATATCTTGCACTGGGCTTCACTGTTAATGTGGTTGGTGAGGAGGAGAGACCTATGTGTGTCCTATGTCTTAAAACGCTGGCAGTGGACAGCATGAAACCCACCAAATTAAGAAGACACATTGAGATGATACATCCTAATTATGTGCAAAAGCCACTTGAGTTTTTTTTTTTTTTTTAAAAGAAAACCTGATCAATATTGTGGGCTGCAAAGTCATTTTGTAAAAGCCCACTTCAGCAACAGCGAAAGCTCAACTGGCTTCGTACAAAATTGCGTATCGCGTTGCACAATGCAAGAAATCACACACGATTGCAGAAGAGTTGATTCTTCCCGCGGCCATAGATATGGTGTCACTCGATGAGGCGAGTGTCATGAAATAAAAGGCTATCTCAGTGTCTAATGACACCATATCAAGACGAATTTTTGATATTGAGAATGACTTGGAGGAACAGCTCATTGAGAGAATGAAAGGGAAACGCCTTACGCTTCAAGCTGATGAGGTCAGTGACAGTACCAAGGACAGTTTGTTAGCAGCGTACGTGCGCTTCATGTGCTATGTGTACCCGATCTTGTTCTGTTCAATGTTCAACAGGAACACAATTCTCATTTCAAAATTGTTAAAATTGTTCATTTCGATGAAAAAAAAAAATCATTCCATTTTCATTGAATTTTCAGCCAGATTTTTAAAAATAGGTTCTAAGGGGAACGTGACCAAAAAAGTTTGAGAAGCGCTTGCGTTTGGGCTCGCCACAGTGGCTCATTGGTCTGCATATTTGATTTGGCACGGTTTTTATGCCAGATGCCCTTCCTGATGCAACCCTCCCCAATTTTATCCGGGCCTGGGGCCCAGCACTGGGAGCGCACTGTCAGGGGCTGGGCTCCCGGGCTGCAGCAGTGAGAGCGCCGGGGCCTAACCACTAGTCCTCCAGGGACCCCATGTTAGAGCTGGGAAACAAAATGCACAAATGGGATCAACCTGTAGCTCATTACAGAATGATGTCACCTGTGAATAATTCCACAGTGGTGTGGAGTAAATAAACAATAAATCATTTGTTACATGTCCTGCTGGTTTCTCACTGTCAGGTTTATGTAAAAAAAAAAAAAAAGGCAGAAATGTGTTTGTTTATCTGTTGAAGCACTCACACTGTGAAGATGATGAATGAATAATTTAGCTAGCCAAAAGATTTCCGCAGAGGCTCCTTTTCTCCTGCCAGCCGATCGCCCCCACAGCAGATGCACAATGGCGTCAACAAGCTGAGAGACACATGAGATGCACTCAGATCCCGAGCTAATGAACATTTACTACAGTTACATCGGGTAAGAGCCAAAATACTCGACTGCTCAGGAGCTTTTCCTGTCGGCTCCACCACCAGGACATGTGAGACACAGTGGTACTAATTTAGTGAATATGTGATATCTTTGTATTTGGTATGTTAACAAATTTAACTTGTTGATGAAACAATGCTCCTTACAGAAAGTGTAGTTTTCAGACACTTCACATGCTATGTTTCAAATATTTTTCACATGTACTACAAGGGTTTTCATTTTTCACGTGATTTTTTTTTCCTCGCACGATTCATTTATTCTCACGTAAAAAAATTTTTCCCCCATGAATAATTTATTTTTGCATGTGTTATTTATTTATTTATTTATTTATTTATTTATTTATTTATTTTTACATGTATTTCATTTATTTTCACATGTGATTTCCCCCCAAGATGATTCATTTTTTTTCAATAAAAATTAACAAGGAACAGGTGGTCATACTGCAAACATAGAAATAAGCCTACTTCTAGATTTTAAAATATAAATAATAATAATAATAATAATAATAATTTCAACCTTGATTTCTTTTCTTTATTCTAGAAGTAAATGCTTGAAATAAGCAATGGCAGTAGAAAGAGATTATATTGAGTATTAATACAATGACTATATTTACATAATTTATATATAAAAAAAAGTCTAGTGGAGATTTTGTTGATGTTAGAATTAAAATGATTATTTAATAACTGAATAAAATAATGGGTTAGTAAGTCAGAAATAACAAGTCACTATGTCAAATTACTGTGTGAGTTACTGAGATCAAATAGCATCAAAATAAGCTAATATCTTGAAATTAGGAGTTTGTAAAGTCAAAATAACAACTTACTAAGTCAAAATAACAGGTCATTAAGAAAAATAAGTTATTAAGTCAAAATAACACATTATTAAGTCAAAATAACAAGTTGCTGACTTAGAATAAGAAGATAATATTTTTAAATAAAGAGTTACTAACTTAAAATAATGAGTAAGGCAAATGATTGAGAAACTAAGTCAAAATAAAGAGATCATATTTTTGAAATCACAAATTACAAGTCAAAATTTTGACTTACTGAGTTTAATGAGTTATTCAGTCAAGGTAATGAGATAATATCTTGAAAGGACAAGTTAGTGAGTCAAAATAACAAATTTTAGGTTGAAATAACGCCATAGAACTCCAAAAACCCTTCCACACCTTGTTGCTCAATGCTTCTATAAGTTTCCACTCGAGTTGAAATAGTTTATAAAGTTTATAAAGGAAATTGACGTGGCACGAAGCAAGCTTTTCAGGGATATATGACATGATGTGATTATGAAGTGGGCGGAGCCTAAAGCCTTTTTTAAAATTGCTACATCTCAGATCATGCTGTGATCACAAATGGACACAAACAAAAACAATGAAAGAAAACATTTATAAATATAAATCTCCCAATGAGAAATATTACAGAAATATATTCTTAGCGAATGAAATATTCAAGATTTTATTAGTTAAGATAGAGATTTTTGACAATAATCTACTGAAGCATCTACTAGTAAAGGTAGTGATCTAATTATACAGGAGTACAACACTGAAAAACACATTGCTAGAACGTAAACTAAGATGCATTCGTTTTTCTTGTTGAACCTTTGATGATTACTTTACCTCAAAAGTACTTTGGAGTGATCTGGCCATTAGCTCCATCATTAGCAGAGTGGTGAACTGACTCAGCGCTGCTAAGTGCTAAAGATCCATTTCAAAAGGAACTCATTTCAAAAGGAACATAGGTCTACGGAGAAAAAAAAGAAGCATATGCAGGAGAAACCAATTCTGCTTGTGGACATTTGTAAATGTCAGGAGATTTGTAATCTAAAATTGCCTTCTCGGACATCCTGTAAAGAAAAGCAAGACCCTAGCATAGCGCCTTGAGGGACTCACTGTTGGGTTATGGATTCTGATTGGTCAGAAAATGTTGATTCATTTTCTATAACAGCAGCTCTGACATTAGTGCAGCTGCGAATCACATGTTTATATACTTTATCATTTCTATAGCTCCCAAACAGCCTCCAAGACATCAGAAATAAATAAATAAATAAATCAAATAAACGCATTCCTGTAGATTGTGCCTTGAGAGATTTGACATTTTTATGGAATTTGAAATTTTAAAAGAAGGTGACAGAGAGATGGAGAAGTGAATCATCCAACAAAATACTATGAAATAAGAATTAAAAAAAAGCATGAAGATATGCTTTCCTATAAAATTAAAAGATGGACGGTACATTTTTACATCAGGCATCAGATTTTTTTTTTCTTTTTTCCAATTAAAAAAAAAAACTGACCTTCTGCCTCTTTTCTCCACATCCATAAGATTTGAGACAGACGAACAATGGATTTCCACCTGATTATGATCAAACGTCTGGAAAGCAGGGTCACACTGACAAAAAGATCAGTTTCCAGACTGGGAAGCAGGATTGTCGGTGGAATAACCAGAACGTTTCTGAGTGTACAGAGAAAAACAGAGATGTGAAATGTGTATTTAACAAAACCCTGACAGGAATGTGTCCTGTTCTAAACCTTGAATGATGTCTACTGAAGTTGTGAAAGGACTTCCAGAACAGGCGGCTCTTGCCTCTATCAGTGTGAGTGAGTGCTTTCTGATGACCTTCGACACATCGCACTAATAAACTACCAGAAATGTGGACTGCTGGTCTTTCTTGCTGATGCTGTTGCTTTTATTTCATCACAGGATGCCGTTAATGTCGCTCCGCTTTGCACCTGCTCAAACACTCGAAACACTGCAGTCATGATCTCGATGGGTTTTCGAGGTCCCTCTCTGTTGCCTAGCAACTGGGCTGGTGGGGGCTATAGTGCAGAATACTATATAAAAGAATTAGTGTTAATGGTTATTATCGAGTTCCTTTTACATGTGTTTGTGCAAGCATTTTATTGGAAAATGCTGCTTAATTAGCATTAGGCTGTTAAGAATTAGGATTAGTGCTGTAAATGTTGAATTAACAGTCAGTATTAACAGAAAAAAAAAAAACATTATTAGAGAATTTTGCATATTTCCCAACTGAAAGCTCTCTAAGCATATTTGGGAAAGGATGTTTTACCACTTTACTACATTATAAACCACATGATGTTTTACCACATGATAAACCAGAGGAAAAAAAATGAGTGGGTTTTTTTTCACCCTTATCAGGGGCGAGCATTTTAGCATTTTCATAACATGAGTGAAACAGGGATTGGTTCTGGGCTCCGTCTCTTTTGTTCTGCATCTAAATTACCTCCGATGCAAGTTCGAAATATAAATATCTACATTTTCTAAAAGAGAAAAATCATAATCCTTGCTAAACTGTCTTCCTGTCTGCCGCAGGTTGATGAATAAATTCCTTTTAATTGGCACATAATGGCAATAATGTCAATAACGACAAACAACAAGGGAAAACATCTTAAATATGAGCAAACTTATTGACTGACTCAAGTGCTGAAAGAAAGTAAAACTGCCTAGAAACAGTCATTGCATAAGCAAGGAATGAAACAAGTGTGTGTGATGTGCGAGCATCACAGTGCTGCTGAATTCAGGATTCTGACGTTATTGTTTCCATAGAAACAGCTCATTCACAGGGACTGACGCTCCACATAAACAGACCCAAAACCGGATTATGGTGAGGTTTTCTGTAAGGAGACGTTTATTTAACATTCATGGAAGTAACAGTAACAGGCAGAGGAAAAGCTGTAACTTTTCCGACACTTTGCGGTTTCTTCGCAACATGACAAGCTGTGTTTTTTTTGTGTATTAACTTCAAGAAAGATATAACGATTATATTGGTATAATGGCATAATGTGATTATATGCAAATGGGGATTATCCACATTAAAATGCAGGTGTTAAGGCAAAAACCTGACGTACATTTCATGACTTATCATTAGGCAACTTCCTGTCTCACCCGTCAATCAGAGCAACACTAGCCAATCACACACATCTGTTACCTCATGTTCAGCTGTCCGGTGGTGTGAAGGAAGTGTTAGACCTCACTCATCTTGTCATGGTTGGTAGCTAGCAAGTTGAAAACGACTAACATAAGGGAAAAAACAAACTAATAAAAAAGAAATAAAAACGCTTTCAGTTCATGACAGCATAGCACATATTGTTCCTATATATATATATATATATATATACACACACACATCATTTTTGTTATGGTAACTTTACATTTTATTAGTTTCCCTAGCTATTAGGAATGGCAGGAGTGGGCTAATTTGCATATTCATGCATATTCATAGCTTGAAGATAAAAGGTGTAGAACTGTTCCTATGTGGTGTTTACTGGCCATAAAAAGATGTACAATTTATTATTCCACCGAATAATCTGATTATTAGGATGGGGGTTTATTATACTGTGACTTCTTACTATCGTTTCAGCGCTAGTGCACCAAAATGGCACCTTGGCAGAAAAAAGGGAGTGAGTGGGCATTGATGCTCGACATTCTAAGTGTGTGTGTGAGATAAGGAATGGGATGTGGGACGGTATCCCAAAAAAAACCCACCAAAGCTGTTACCAGATGGCAAGAAATAGCACAGAGTCTGTCACTTAGACTGAGGTGCCATTATTGTAACTACAATTAGTGACAACAGAGAGAGAGAGAGAGAGAGAGAGAAAGAAAGAAAGAAAGAAAGAAAGAAAGAAAATGAGGAGACTTGAATGAGATTGAGAGTGAGAGAGACATATATATATGCACATACACATACACACTGGAAGTATTTGGACAATGACAGAGTTTTTGTGATTTTGCCTTTTTGTGATTGAAGTGTAGACTTTATTTTAAGATATAAAAAATATGGCTTTTACCATTTAGTTAGTTGATATCATGTATTGAGTTGGCATTTGGCAGCTGTTCGACTGGAGCTACCAATATGAAGTCCAAGGAGATCTCAATGCCATCATTAGGCTGAAAAAACAACATAAATCTATGAGAGAGATAGCAAAAACTTTAGGTTTTAGGCCTTAGCACACAGAATCCATCTTCGCTATGTCTACTAATTTGTAAATGAAAGGTGTGGCCAAATCAACAGTTGGGTACATTCTTAAAAAGAAAGAAAGCACTGGTGAGCTCAACAACATCGAAAGGCCTGGAAGACCACGGAAGACAACTAAAGTGGATGATCGCAGAATCCTTTCCTTGGTGAAGAAAAACCCCTTCACAACATCAACAGAAGTCAAGAATACTCTGGAGAAGGTAGGCATATCATTGTCAAAATCTACAATCAAGAGACTCGTTCATGAATGTAAATACAGAGGGTTTACAACAAGGTGCAAACCGCTGGTAACATTCAAGAACAGGAAAGCCAGATTAGACTTTGCCAGAAAACATCTAAAAAAAAGCCTCCCATGTTCTGGAATAAGATTCTTTGGACTGATGAAATCAAGATTAACTTGTACCAGAATGATGGGAAGAGAAAAGTATGGCAAAAGAAAGGAACAGCTCATGATCCAAAGTATACCACATCATGTGTCAAACATGGTGGAGGCAGTGTTATGGCATGGGCATGTATGGCTGCCAATGGAACGGGCTCACTGGTGTTTATTGATGATGTGACTGCTGACAGAAGTAGCAAGATGAAT
>CM040986.1:2509372-2532418 GCA_022985145.1 Pangasius djambal | reverse complement strand
CCACCACAATGAATTTGAAATGAAGCAGTCAAGATGTGATAGAAGTGTAGACGTTCAGCTTTAATTCAAGGGGTTTAATAAAAATATTGTATTAAGAGTTTAGGAATTATAGGCAATTTTTTGCAGAGTCCCTCCGTTTTCATAGCCTCAAAAGTAATTGCACAAACTGTCCTATCAGTTTTGCAGCATTTGACTGAATCTGAGCAGAAAGTATAGCTCTGTACACTTCAGAATTTATCCTGCTACTTCTATCAACAGTCACATCATCAATAAACACCAGTGATCCAGTGTGGCATGGGCAGCCATACATGCCCATGCCATAACACTGCCTCCACATGTTTGACAGATGATGTGGTGTGCTTTGGATCATGAGCCCTCCCTTTCCTTCTCCCTACTTGTCTATTCCCATCATTCTTTTACAAGTTAGTCTTGCATCAGAACTGGTGTCATTTTTTTTTATTATTATTTTTTTTTTTAGCTAAGTCTAAATAAGGACTTTCTGTTCTTGGGTGTTAGCAGTGGTTTGTGTCTTGTGGTAAACCGTCTCTGTTTACATACATGAAGGCGTCATACATACATGATACGCCTATCTCCTCGAGAGTGTTCTTGACTCGAGAGTGTCTAGACTTGGCTAGATGTTGTGAAAGGGTTTTTCTTCACCAAGGAAAGAATTCTGAGGTCATTCACTTTAGTTGTCTTCTGTGGTCTTCCAGACCTTTTGGTGCTGCTGACTTCACCAGTGCATTCCTTCTTTTTAAGAATGTACCGAATTGTTGAATTGGCCACTCCTAAAGTTTCTGCTATCTCTCTGATGGGTCTGTTTTGTTTTTTCAGCCTAACGATGACCTCCTTCACTTGCATCAACAC
This sequence comes from Pangasius djambal, assembly GCA_022985145.1. Lineage (NCBI taxonomy): Eukaryota > Metazoa > Chordata > Actinopteri > Siluriformes > Pangasiidae > Pangasius > Pangasius djambal. The sequence goes on along the minus strand of CM040986.1, from coordinate 2,531,551 downwards.
CTCTTTGAACTGCATATTGAGAGTTCCCATGAACAGCTACCAAATGCAAATTCAAATCAACTTTGTCATGAAATAAGGAGGAAACATGCCACACCTGGCCATGAAACTGTTTATCAGTCAAGTGTCCAATTACTTTTGAGCCTGTGAAAATGGAGGGACTCTGTAAAAAATAGCTGTAATTCCTAAAATTACGAAAATTGTGTCACTGTCCTGACCTGACTGTATATAGAGAGATGGATAGATAGTTACATAGATAGATAAATAGATAGATAGATAGAAAGAGAGAGAGATAGAGAGAGCTGAAACTCCGCTCTGAGGCATTGCTTCATGATACTGCAGTGAAATGAACGAGAGAGCGAGGAGGAGTGAAAGAAGACTGGAGGGAGGGGGAGAAAAAAAGAAAGAGGGAGATGAGAGATAGTCTCACACATACAACACAACACAACACCATACACTCTTCAGGAATTTCTCTCCATTCTCTCTCCCTCTCTCTCTCTCCACTCACTCTCTTTCTTGTCTCTTTTGTTTCCTTCTATCGTTTCTTTCAATGCACGCTTAATTTCTCTCGTTCATTTTTAATTGAACTTCTGGTGCTGATGCTGAAGCTGGATGAAGGCTGAATAAGTGCATCTTCCCTCTTTTCTGTCTTTCCTCTGCCACCTGTGAGTTAAAGTCTGTTGGATTTCAGAAGTTTTACACGTTAAAGAGGTAAGAAAAAAGCGCCACAAGCTTTTGTAATGTTTTCATGTATTCTATGACATAAAACTATGAAATAATGATTTCAGAATTACAGCTGCTCAAAAAACCTTACAGAAAAGTCACACATGACTCATTTATTTTTACATGTGATTTTGACACGACTCATTTATTTTTACATGTGATTTTGACATGATTCATTTGTTTTCACTTGTGATTTTGACATTCATATTCAATTATTCCTATTATTTTCTCTTGTAGTTTATTTGTACAGACAATTAACTTATATTCACTTATGATTTTGACAACGTGCAATTTCAGGGCATAACATGTTGCACCTTCATATAGTACTCATATAATCACATGTTTTCCATAAGGGAAACAATATTACACTATAAATATGTATTAATCTCATTATTTATTGTGAAGGACTTTCAGTTCCTCGTCTTTATTTCCTACTTCATGCACTTTTCTCTCATCTCATGCTTAGTGTACTGGTGCAGTCACTGCTGCTTCTCCTCCGTCTGGAGTTTGTCATTTGTTTTTCATCCCTTTATCCTGCAGTCGAGCCTGGATTAATGAACTGTTGCCCTTATGCTTTACACCAGAAAACCATGCTGTTGAATAAACCACATTCCCACACACACACACACACACACACACACACATTTGAGTCATGCATATAATTAGACCTCATCACAAATAATCATAGGCTGTGCATTCCTCCCTAAAACACTCTTTCTGTGCTTCTCTTAATCCAAGTTGTCGTAATGTTCTATAAATAAGGCCATGTAGTGACTTTGTAATGAGAATCAGAGTGTGTGTGTGTGTGTGTGTGTGTGCATGAGTGATCAGATTCATGAGTGTAAGAGCAGAATGAGAGGAAACATGGTCAATCCTCATGAAAGCAGGAATGTGAAATGCAGAATATTATTAACCTAGCTGCAGGAGTTGTGACTCTGTCACTTGAGCTGAATTTAAAAAGACTTCATACTGAATCTATAATTGGATCTCGTGTAGTGAAGCCACTTCAGAGCATCACGTGAAACAATCCCCTGGGATCAGTGATCCATGAATATATCCTTAGAGCAAACAAAGGATAAAAATAATAACTACAATCAGTGCAAATCTGTCATAGTAAAGGAATAGACAGCTGTGTGTGTTGCTGTTATAGTAAAACACTGATAAACAGGGTGGTGTGACGCAGCGGAGTTCCTCTTAACACGCCACAGTTGATTATTTCCCTACTACAGCCACATGTTTTATTCCACTTATACCACAGCAATATATCAACAATCACTATTTTTATTTATTAAAGCATGATACTTGCGAGTTTTAGCATTTTATAGTTACTTTTAATTAAACAGGTTTTCAGTTCATCTTCTCACTTACGTACGAGCTGTTAAAATGCAGCTTGTCATTTTACTGAGAAAGCTGAATAAAGCATAAACCCCTCTGTCCAGAAGATGTCAGAAAACTTAAAGTCACAGCTTTATGTCTGCTACCACCACTGACACTGGAGACTCCTGCTATAAATGGTAAATAAACGTCTCCTTACACAAAATTTCAACGATTACACAAGTTTTTCTTTGCTAAATAACAACACATTTTAAAAACAGTTTGCTATTACGCTTAGGGGCATCTGCCATACAAGTCCCTGTGAATGAGCAGTTACTATGGAAAAGATAATGTGTAGCAGAGTAATTTGAACATTTCAAGGAACTTATTAACATAAACCTTGGATTTCTGATTTGTTTGAGATTATATGTTGAATTAAATCAGATTCATCGGAACCTGAATTCAAGAAGGAATTTAAATGAAAAATTCTGGTTGAAAAACATTTCATGTCAAGCAAATGAAAACAGTAGAGAAGTTGTGTGGTGGAAAATTCACATTGTAGAAAATCAGGTTGTCAATCCATTTGATTTCAGAGATTTTGATATTTTCAGTATTTTGATTGACAAAGATTGAAGGAGTGATTTTTTTTTGCAGCGTGAATCTGAATCTCCTTGACGTGTACATTCACAGCCATGTAAATGCAAGGTGCTGAATTTCCCCTACCGTGAATTCTTTGAACAAAGTGCACCTGCTTCTCCAGTTTCCTCACCTCAAATTTTGAAGTGTTTAACGGTAAATACGGGCCCTGAGTATGTAAATAATGTAAATTTTGATTAGCTTGCTAGCAAATCTGGATGCTAGTTTTGATTAAACAAAAAAAATTAGTTTACCTAATGTTAGCTGGCTTGATACTGACCTTGGTCAGCTAGTTAGTACCAGAAAGGTAGACCTAATGTTAGGAAATGTTAAGTATCAGTATCAAGTGAGTAAAAAGTGGTTTTGCTAACTTATAAGATAAAAGAAGTCCTTGGAAGTGGATTTTTGCATCTGACGATCTGAATAAAAAGAACATCAATAAGGGCGGCGCTAATATTCATTGATAAACTTGGCGATGCTCTTGCAATCTAAGAGTAACATTATACTAAACACCATACTAAAACTGATGTAAAAATGCACAATAATGTGTCCAAATTGCAGAAATATTTTTAGAAATTTTTAGAAATAAAAAATCTGCCAATTAAATGATTATTAAATCAGCAATACATTCAATGGTGTACATTGAAACAACATATAACCTACACAATAGTCATAAAATGAACTCCCACATTGAATAATTACACACACAGAGCATTGACCTTGAATTTTCTCATATGCAATTACAGTGATTTTCAAAACAAAGCGTGCCTCATGAGTTGTGCAATATACACACTCTGACAGATTGTGTCTTGGGGAAAAAACAACGACATGATCCGATGCTCTCTCTCTCTCTCTCTCTCTCTCTTTCTCTCTCTCTCTCTCTCTCATTGTCTGCCTCAGTCACTTCTAATTACACTCATCATTCCTGTTCTGTCACTTCCTCCTCAGATCTGTTCATCCTCCTACAGTCGCTTGTGTCTACAATCACATGCAGTCTGTCTCAGATCTGTGGTTTAGTGTTGTGCATCTCTGACAATATTGGAAACAATGCTATAATTATTCTGCGGCAGTACATAAATTGTGACGTAAAGTTGTACCCAAGACTGTTTTAATCCCACTCCCACATGCTCTATATGACAGCTATTTCTGTTTGTACCCATACACAGAATTTTCCAAGACTTCCAATTTTTCAGAAACTTCCAAGGGGTCAGTTAATATCAAAAAGTTCAAAACAACTACACACCTGTCAGTCGTTCGTATTTTTGAATGATAAGTTGCAGCAGCGTACTCTGATGTTAAAATGCAACATTCTTATGAAGGATAAGGTTGTCAGGTCTGGATTTCGCTTCATTATCTGTGAGTGCTCTCGATCTCTTGTAGCTTGATAGCATTGTTTGCTATCACCCTATTACAGATTTCTCTTGCTGAAGCGTGAAATCTGTATTTCTGCCACCAGCCTGAGGGAGTTGTTCAATCCTGTAGAAAGCAGTGAAACTGATGAACAGGTACAGTATGAGTTCTATATTGACCGAGGTTAATGAAATACCATGAAGAGGTGCTTTATGACGACACACCAGCTTTCCCTCCTGTATGTCTGGATTCTTGATGATACTGTGGAGACACGTCAGGCTACAGTCTATGATGTGTCCCTACCATGCATAGTTAAGCCACGCTTCATTACAGGGTGTATAATTGTGGCCCTTATGTCATTTGAGATAACTTTGCGTCTTCGCCTCATTCGGTCTCTTCCTCATTGGCCATGACAAGCTTGCTCCATTACCCAGGCATGCATTCTAATGCCTCGTCCTTTTCTTCCCGGAAAGAGAACTCACATGAGCTTCACATGGAAATAATCCCACGATTCAAGAAAGAACAATAGATAAGAAATGTAAGAAATATCAAACTTGGGAACAACGGTGATCAGTGACTGGTTGTTTGGAAACAGTGTTGGTTAGTGATTAGTTGTAAAGAAAATGATGGTGGTCTGTGATTGGTTGTTGGTAAACAAAGTTGGTCAGTGATGAGTTGTTGGGAAACAATGGTGATGAGTGATTGGTTGTTGGGAAACAATGGTGATCAGCTACATTGCATGGGGGAATAATCATGTATATACAGTATATTATTATATAATAAATAATACTTTTAATTATTTATTGAATACTGTTTTTTAAAATGTTGTTTTCGTCACCAATTTATAAAAACAATAACCCACTTGAGAGCATGCGTTACATGATTTCATATCATGGCTAAAGGGGTTTTACTCCACTTCACCTCATGCATGAAAAACACCCTTGATAAAATCGCATGATAAAATCACTGTAATACACACCCTGAAGTGGCTTCATATAAATGTGGTTTATGAAGTGAGTGATTAGAACACACTGCAGTTCCTCATGAGCCAGTGACGTCTCTTGAGAAAATGTATGGAGCTGATTGTGAAATGTGCAGATTGCTTCATGCTTGTGTAATTATGTTTAGTGAACACTGCAGTGGAAATTAATGACCAGAAGACTGAGAATGTTTCGGTCTTACACCTTGGACATACACCGCACCCAGGGTAATTGAGGACAAATGACCCCTGACCTGACCCCCCTGACCCTGATTATACGTAGAATTCTCATGCCAAGGTCATCCCCATGGTGTTGTCCTTATTTTCAGTTGTGTCACTCTCCTGAAGCTTTCTGGCACTAGAGTTCTCATTCCATTGGCGTGTCTCTTAATTATAGGACACTACATGCTCAGAGTCATTTTCATTTCAGTCAAGCTCCTCGGTACCATCTGTTAGCACAGCAAACCAGCTCAGGTTTAAATATTTCTTTTACAATGAGCTCATGTCTGCATTAACATACAAGAAAATCTTTCCTTTTCTCTCGGCTATCAGACAGTGTCCATGTGAAGATGGCATCAATTTCTCCATAGAATCTTTTTAGAATATACTTTTTTTGCTTTGAAAGATTTTATGTTTATTCTCTCAGCAAGTTAGCCTCAATATTATTATTATTATTATTATACATTTTATTTAAAGGCGCCTTTTATGGCACTCAAGGACACCTTACAAAGTCCATAAAACAGAGTAAAACGATAACATTAAACAATAAAAACCAATACAACAAAAAGCCTGTCTAAAAAATACGTTTTAAGACGGGATTTAAAGACTGGGAGACTTGAACTATTGCGAACATCTACAGGAAGTGAGTTCCATAAAAGGGGAGCCGCATAACCAAAAGCTCGTGACCCCATGGAAGTTGTCCGAGTGCATGGGAGAACAAGAGTAAGTGCAGAAGCCGATCTTAAAATGCGAGAAGGAGTGTGTATATGAAGAAGATCTAAGAGATATGAAGGAGCCAAATTGCTGAGTGCTTTGTAAGTTAAAAGTAAAATTTTAAAATTTGCACGGAATTTAACTGGAAGCCAATGCAAATTTTGGAAAACAGGAGAGATGTGTTCAGAGATGGAAGTTAATTGGTAATAAATCAAGCAGCAGCATTTTGTACCAACTGTAGTTTGTGAAGTGATTTGTTTAAGGTAGCCCATAAAACAAAGCATTACAATAGTCGATTCGTGATGTTACAAGAGCATGCACAAGAGTAGCAGTACTCTTCAATGAAAGGACAGGATGCAGACGATTGATATTCCTAATGTGGAAGAATGCAGAATGGGTAACACTGTAAATATGAGCTTCAAAAAAGTTTTATCGAAGATGACACCCAGACTTTTAACCTGATTAGACAGAAGAACAGGGCAATTGTCTATTACCACAGAGGAAATATTTGACTTATCTATTGTGGTTTTTGTACCAATGAGAACAATTTCTGTTTTACTACTGTTTAATTTGAGAAAATTACTTGAAAAACAAGTTTTTAATTCATCAAGGCACTCGACAAGAGCAGAAGGAGGAAACTTTGAGGAGGGTTTAGAAGACAGATAAAGTTGGGTGTCATCAGCATAAGAATGAAAATGAATACCATATTTCCTAAAAATGGTGCCAATTGGTAAAAGGTAGATAAGAAACAGAAGAGATCCCAAGACAGAACCCTGTGGAACACCAGTGACAACATAAGTAGGTTTTGATTTAAACTGTTTAAGTTGTACAAATTGAATGCGGTCTGTGAGATTGGAACGAAACCAACATAAAGCCATACCAGTAATTCCAATTCCAATCTGCTTAAGAGTATGGAGTGTGAAACAGTATTGAATGCTGCACTAAAATCGAGAAGTATAAGTATTGATAAAAGTCCAGAATCAGCAGCTAGTAATAAATCATTGGATATCTTTACAAGAGCAGTCTCAACACTGTGATAGGAACAAAACCCTGATTGGAATTGCTCATATAAACTATTACTAGAAAGATGACCACAGAGCTGGGGAGCAGCAATCTTTTCAAGAATTCTTGACAAAAACGGCAGATTCGAAATAGGACGATAGTTATCAAAATTCTTTGAGTGATGTCTGTGATTAAGGAGGAAAGAAAAAGTAAACCAACTTTAACCAAATGAGTCGGCAATGGGTCCAGTTGACACGTGGCGGATTTAGATTTTTGTACAATGCAACATATTTCCTCGACTGTTGGAAGAAGTAGAAAAAGTAGAAACAGAAGATAACAGAGATGACACTGGGCTAGAATGAAATATATTACAATCAGAGTTTGGTAGAACCATGATGAATGAGTTCAATTTTCTTATTAAAAAAGAGCATGAAGGCTTCACACAGCTCAGGAGAGTATATATGAGAGTTGGCTTTAAAATAGTGTTAACCACAGAGAAAGAGATGTTGTGTTTCCCACACTAGGCCCAATTAAACTAGCATAATAATCTGATTTCACAGTGGAAAGTGCAGTCTTGTAAACTTTTATATGGTCAGCATACAGATCTTTATGAAATACGAGTCCAGTCTTGACATATAATCACTCTAATCGACGACCCTTGACTTTTAGCTGACGGAGTTCTGATGTAAACCAGGGTGCAGAGTTGACAAACGAAACAGTCCTGGTTTTCAATGGAGCACAAACGTCCAGGATCATTTGAAGATTATCATTGTAATGCTGGACTAAATCATCCATGGATGATTCTTGGAGTCCATGGATAGTCCTTACAGGGAAGTGTGCAAAAACGTTCTATGAGGATTGAGGCGTCAATATTCTTAATATTACGATAAGTAATAGTACGACTCAGATTAGGTTTAGATACAAATAAAGAGACATTAAAAGACACCAACAAGTGATCAGACAGTGATAAATCAGAGGTAGTGCAATTATCTGGAATCACACCTGAACAGCAGTGAAAGTCAGTCGTAGTAAGACTGAGTACATGTGTGTGAATGAAAGGGAGGGAAGTGGAACAGTAAGATTACAGGATGAAGAGGTGAAGAAGGTACAGGAGTTTAAGTACGTGGGGTCAACAGTCCAGAGTGATGGAGAGTGTGGGAAAGAGGTAAAGAAGCGAATGCAGGCAGGTTGGAATGGGTGGAGAAAGGTGTCAGGAGTTCTGTGTGATAGAAAAATATCAGCAAGAATCAAGGGGAAGGTGTACAAGACAGCGGCGAGAGTGGCCATGCTGTATGGTTTAGAGACAGTGTCACTGAGGAAGAGACAGGAGTCAGAGCTAGAGGTAGCAGAGCTGAAGATGTTGAGGTTCTCTTTGGGAGTGACGAGGTTGGACAGGATTAGGAACGAGTACATGAGAGGGACAACTCATGTTGGACTATTGGGGGACAAAGTTAGGGAGGCCAGATTAAGATGGTTTGGACATGTTCAGAGGAGGGAGAGTGAGTATATTGGTAAGAGAATGTTGGACATGGAGCTGCCAGGAAGGAGGTGAAGAGGAAGGCCAAAGAGGAGGTATATGGAGGTAATAAATGAGGATATGAAGCTAGTGGGTGCAAGTGTTGAGGATGCAGAAGATAGGATAGGTGGAGAGTGATGATTCGCTGTGGTGACCCCTGAAGGGACAAGCCGAAAGAAGAAGAAGAAGAAGAAGAAAGAAGACACCTGAACAGCAGACCAAATCCAGAGTATGACCTTTTGAATGAGTTGGCACATTAATAAATTGCTGTAACATGAATTTTCTCCATTGTCCACATGGATATTAAAATCACCAACCAAAACCACATTGGGGACAAGGAACAGAGAGAAGTTAAAAATGCAGAAAATTCCTGCAAGAATACAGGATTGGCCTTTGGAGGCCTGTACACCACAGCAAGAATGTTTGGAACAGATCCATTGATTTGCAAAACAATAGATTCAAATGATGTACATTCTGTTGCAGATTTTTCCTTATGTAATATTGCAAGACCCCCACCCCGACCAAGAGTACGTGGTTTGCTGGTAAAAACATATCCAGGAGGAACAGAATGAGTGAAATGGAAAAAGTCATTACTTCACTGCCAAGTCTCAGTTAGACAAAGAAAATCGAACTTACGATCAGACAGTAGGTCATACACGAAAGCCTGTGACTAGCAAGTCAATTGTTTCTGTGCCCAGTACTTCAGTATTTTTTTCACACAGCCATCAAAGGGTACACGAGTAAATCTGAAACACAACTTTTTTTCATTCATTTTGCTTTGCTGACCACCAAAACGCAGTTACTATTATTTTTGTTTTTACCGTCTGTGATATGTGATAATGAATTTAGTTAGCATTTACTGAATATGAGTGAATGAAAGCAGTAAACATGTCCTGCTCCAATGCTAACGGACATGGCCTTTCTTCGTCCACATCTTTGAGCTTCAGACCATCCTTTTTCCCCCTGGTTCTCTTGATGTCCCATCCTTATTTATTAAAAAAACTAAACAAAACCACACTTGGCAGCACTACACACAGTCTTAGATTCTCATTTCAGACTAGAGTACTCTCCCCTGTGTGATGTGATGATGCAGCTAGCATACCTATGCAAAAAGTATTCTGACTTGAATCACTGTAATATCTGTATCATTCCCAATACAACAGGAATGGTTCAGTACATTGTAGATACACTGTCTGCACTTACTCTGTCCCTTTGTTTCCCATGCCTGTGTTTGTGGAAACTGATTAAATTTCCTTTCAATTATTTGCTTTAAAGCAAGATCTTGGATACCAAGAAAAAAAACCAAGCACTACTCACAGACTTGTGTTTTTCCATCTGCCACCTTGGTCCAGAGCAATTTTTTAATACTGCCCTAGGTTAATCCTGTCTTCCTGTGCTCTTATTCCCAGTTGGAATTTTGACAATGATTCTTAGATTTCCCAAAATAAGCACCCCGCTGAGTTTTCTGCCTTCACTCACCTCATGTTTCAGTGAAGTGATTTCAGAAATGTGGTTTTTGAAGACTTTTTTTTTTTCTTTTCTTATTTTGTCAAGTCGTTGTTGTAGGTGGTTTTCCAAAAAGCCACGGTAACACACTGAGGTTTTAGCAAGCTGGGATGGGGAAATGGGGGACGTCTGTAAATGGCATTTAAAAGAAAGCTATTAATGTTTTGTCTACCTAGAATGAGGTTGGAATGATGCATTATATAGCAAAGAATAATTTCAAAATGCAATGCACTCACATACTTAAGGGATGTTTAGAAAGCACAGCTTTCCCACTGTTAAGCATGATAAATAGTTGAATTGATTATATATGAATATGAAACCAAACTGATTTCTACCAGTTCTGATGACAAATGACAGTTGTGGTTTAGCATATTATGCAAAGTAGCAGGACCATCAGTAAGCAGGACTATCAGGTTACCTTTGCGTATTGCAGATATTGTAGATATTTGGCAGATTCAATAACGTTTTGTGTCCTTACAGAGCTTTTAGTGGCTTTTAGCAATGTAAGCCACCTGTTTCTGTGCTTTGCATTTTCAAGTTTCTCTGGCAAAGTATTAATATAAAAATATTGGACATATTAAAGTAATGAACCGCTATTCTGCTTTATCAGGCCAGATAGAAATTTTTGACCAATTAGTAATAATGTTTGTAGTTATTTTCATCATAGGTGTCACTTATAAAACAGCAGCACCAGAAAGCATTTCAAACCACCCCAGTAACAATTTTAGTTTAGCAGAATATTGTCTGAAAGATCTAGGAACTTTTTAAAAAGCATACAAATGTTTTAACACAATATGTATAATGTTTCAACATTTCTGCAAAATTCTGAGTTGAAGGAATGTTAGCAGGTACATTTACATAATGTTATTTTTTTTTAACTGGAAATGTTGTGTCAGTAACATTCTAATAACATTATGAAGCAAATCATTATTACATACATTACTACAGCTCTGTTGAATTCTGGATTCTGATTGGTCAGAAGGTCTTGATTCATTTTCTGTAACGGCAGCTCTGACAATAGTGCAGCTGCAAATCACAGGTTTATATTAACACACTTGTTCTAATACGTTATCGTTTCTATAACAACAAATCATTCCCATGGACCGACAGACAAGTTAGTTTCTGTTCGCTCTAGCCAGTACAAGTCCCTTTGTATGAGCTGTTACTATAGAAACAATAACATATTAGAACAAGCGCATTAATATTAACGTTCATGCTACAGCCGGAACTACCTGTGCTGGCTCTTTTCAGCATACACTCAGATGCTGGGACTTCATAATCCAGCCAGTGCTCAGATTACATTTATAATGAATTCAGAATCAGAAACATTTCCCAATTCTTCTTGTCGTAGTCAATGAAATAGAACATGGATTTATTAAGGTCAGTTTTATCACCTAGTAGTCTATGTGTCAAGTCTAAATCAGAGTGAAATCACCTTTAGAATTGTATTGGACTGGCTGTTTTAGTGCGATGGTCATGTTCACATCTGGACAAATGAAATGCCTTAAGATGGGAAATGCAGTTAGATTTAAATGGATTTAATACTGAATACTGTGTAGATGCACCCTAAATGTACTTGGTGCAGTGGGTCAAATCATATTCAGTTAATCGCACAAAACAGTAATTGACATGGAATCCTGCAAAAGACTATTTATGTCAAAGTCAGACTTAAGAATTGTTGCTGTAATCATATTATTCACAATATGCACATGCTGAAAATCCTTTCAAGACACTTACTATTATTTGTCTTTACTCTTCTACACCTATATATGATTTATAATCCCACCATCGAGTGTGACCCAGAAGAGTATGGCTTCCCATACTCTTTGTAGAAGGTTTCTTCCATCATCTCAGCAAACCTCTGGCTTGCTCATTAGGGATCAAAATATTTATCTGAATTTCTGCAAAGCTGCTTTGTGACTATGTCTGTTAAAAGTGCTGTACAAATAAAATTGATGTGTTTTGAAACAGGAAGCAAACAGACTCCTTAAATCTTCAGGCTGTGTGAGATTCAAAATCTCTTGTTCTATAGGAACCAGGCTTGTTTACAAAAAATCCAATTAGAAAATATAATCTATTTACATATTAAAAGTTAATGGTCAATATACTTGCATGTTGTTGGACAGTCTCATTGGTCACTATTAAATAAATACCAAAATCTAATACCCATCTATATTTACTTGCTAGCTAGATGACTGTGCAGAAGGGAAAGCGGATGACCATCTCCATCCAGGAGCACATGGCGATTAACGTCTGCCCTGGCCCCATTAGGCCCATCAGGCAAATCTCTGCCTACTTTCCCCGCCTGTCCCCTACATCCTCTGTCTCTGATTCGCTGTCACCAAACCAGGCAGGGTTTCCATCTACGGCATTGGCTGGAGGAGGAGCATCAGGGGGAGGGGGACTCCTGTCCCCACTGTCTCCAAGGACAGCAGCGGGTGGAGGGACGCTGTCTATGATGAACAGCATGGAAACATCTGTGGAGATTGACAGCGGTGACAGTGATGATAACAGTGAGTCGGACATACAGCATAAAAACTTGTGCCATCATAAGATTTTTTTTCTTAAAAATTTGCAAGACATGGGTGCTTGGTAAGGTACGTGCCATTCTTGGTAGGAGTGACCACTTGCGCAGCACACCATCCAAAATTCTGATATATTCTAAAATTATTTAGTTTCGATACAGCAGAATTAATAAATTAAGTGGGTCATTATTTGATTTAGTGTAATGAAATTAGTTACTTGTATTTGAAACATGCCCACTTTCCCCCAGATTACACATTTGTCCAGGTAGTGTATAAGGTTTTAGAAAAAAGAACATAGCACACAAGATTTTAAAAATACCTGAGTACAAATACCTTAACCATTATATCACAGCATAAATTCCCTCCTTTCAGAGGGTCACAACCATTGGTTTTAAACAAGGTCGTACAGTAAGAGGCTTGTCAGTATTAAACCTGTTCATGACGGAATTCTCTTTATCTCTGTTGCAGCTTCTTTAGGCACTCTGGCGTTTGACCTGCTGTATGAGTCATCCACAAGTTCCCTGCATTGCACCGTCCTCCGTGCCAAGGTAAGCGTGTCTCCTGCTCCCTGGCCCTGGAAACATACTATTTTGATAATATCTGTAATACTTGCATCATTCTGTAATCTGAGCTATCTGGACCTGTGGTTAGTTTAAGATTAATTGTGGACTAAAGTAAATGGTCATTTAAGAATCCCCATCTGGATTGTGGCCAGGCTGGGTTTTAGTCCACCTCAAGCAATACTCAACTTGGGACCCCACTGTCATTGATGATCTATAGTGGATCTGGATCCATGATCATTCTAATATTCTGTGTGTATAGTTCTGGATCTGTGGTCAACCTGAGTTTATTCCAATAATCTCTTAGTCTACAATCAGTGTTGGTCTATAGTTCACCTGGATCTGTGGTTAATTTGGGGCTATTGCCAGCCTGGATCCATAGTCAGTAGTTCACTCACCCAGTCTATGGTCAGTCTAAGGTCAAGGGTTTAAAATATTGTCCCAATGGGAAGCCTCTAAAGATCCTACAAAAAAAAAATTTCTTGTGGGAGAAGTATTCCGCCAACCCAATCTGTACCCCTGGCCTGTGGACCACCTTGAATGGAACTTGAATGGCTGAAATGCCAGATGCCAATGAGTGATCCTTGTGCTGGCATCTTTCATGCGGTGGAGCCATTGAATCCAATGTCAAAGAAAAGCGTGCCATGCCTAACCAATAGAGCAGTTCATCAAAGCATGGCATTGGGTATGTGTCAAATTTAGTCACCATGTTGCCTTTCCTAAAGTCCACAAAAATGTCCACAAAAACAAAGATGGACTGACCTGTCGGTCTTGGACACCAAGACCACAGCACTGCTCCAATAACTATGCAACTCGATTACTCCCATGTTGAGCATGGCCTTGTGTTCATTATGAACCAAATTTTTTTGTGTTTGGCTAAACAATACTGACGGTTGTGTACAACCACACCTTGAGGAGTCTCAGTGTGGCGCTCTATGAGGTCTGTGTGACTGGATAAAGGTGAAAAACACATCGGAAAAATCCCCTTGCAACCTGGCAACCTGTGCTCTTTGGGACAGTGAGAGGTGGTCTCCACAGGTGACCGGGGTGAATTGGACTGGACCTTTTAGATTTACTTCTGGTCCCAGCTCCTCCCTCTAGGGAACCACCATCTCCAGAGCCACAGGAACCACCTGACCTCATGGTCGACTTCTCCGACTTGCCGTGTGGCCTCAAAATGTCCTTATCACTTCGTGGGTAGAACTCGTTTAGAACTTGAGGTAATATGTAGTAATAAAACAAGTACCTTACCCCCCAGTGCAAATTCCTGTAGCCAAGTAACCCTTGTCGTACATTTCGGACTGTCATTCTTGGGCCTGGTGCAAATTCTTCTATGTTAGATGACTTAAGGCGTGGAGTTTTGCTCTCAGGTCCAGAATGTACTGAATTTCATTTTTGCTGTTAGAAGGTCCATAGCCAGCTATGGTATTATGATGAGCCACATGGTACAGCAGTTCCCTACAGCTCATCGGTACCAACAATTGGATTGTCTCTTCCTTGGTTGAAGGTGTGCTTCACAGTCTCAGCACATGACTGCTCCAAAGGGAAATTCCTGATGGGAATGGGTGGAGGGGTGGAGCCCTCCCCACCCTCCATGTCCCCCTGACGTGGAGCTGACATTGACGGCCCAGTACCACCTCTTCAGCCAGTGCTGTGCACATTCCACACCATGCCTTGCCCCAGCAGGACTCATCCACAAACAGTTCTTGAACTAATGCCCAAAACCCTTGCCAATTTGTCCCAGGAATTAGTTTATGGATGAAGTGAGGATGAATCGCTACTTCTACTCTATGTTTTTGCCCCTGGAATGTAATAATAACTGGCACCAGTGGATACTCGCGAACATCCCCATGCATACACCACACTTTCACCAATTATGCATTGTCCAATGCCTCGCTTTGACTCAAGCTTTGCTGGACAGTGGTCTGGTTACACCCTGAGTCCACCAAGGTGTTCCCACTTCTATGAGGCCATGGCTCTGGGCGCACAGTTGTGGGGCGGGGGCGGGGGCGGGGTGTCAGTCGAAGCCTAATAGTTAGAGAGTTGGACTTGTAACCCGAAGGTAAACCTGAAGGTCGTGGGTTCCAGTCTCAGGTCCGGCAGGGATTGTAGGTGGGGGGAGTGAATGACCAGCTCCCTCAATACCACGACTGAGGTGAGACCCTTGAGCAAGGCACCAAACCCCCAACTGCTCCCCGGGCGTGTGTTCACGGTGTGTGTGTGTTCACTACTGTGTGTGTGCATTTGGATGGGTTAAATGCAGAGCACAAATTCTGAGTATGGGTCACCATACTTGGCTACATGTCAGTTCACTTCACTTCACTTCACTTCACTTCACTTCACTCCACAGTTCCTGTGGGGAGTACCACCAGCTTGAGGATCTGTTTCACTTTCCGCTCCTCCTAGAGCTCAGTGTTCAGTGGTGGCTCGCAAGGGACTTTATGATGATGCCACTGAGTGGGGAGGCTTCCGTGGTGGTGTCTGAGTCCTCCTTGATCCCCCCCTTTGGCACCACTGTAGAACCCATTGTGTATAAGTGTGGAGGAAGACTCAAGAGGCAGGCGGAATTTCAGCAGAGCTTTGGGCTTGCTTTTTTTTTTTTCTTTTTTTTTTTTGCATTGTGCTTCTTTCAAAAACACAAACAAACCAACTGAAAAAGCCATCACTAGCTTGTGGCTTTCACCCTGTTCAAGTTGAACTCTGCACTTGTGGGTGTGTGTGTTGCAAACTTTACCAGCTATGCCACTCTCTCTCTGGTTACGCCAGTTACTGAAAGCACAAAGAAATGCACATAAGTAGACTGGTGGAAATAAGACACAGCTGAGAATCATCACGCATTAACTGCACGTTCAACCCGCCTCTTCCATCTGCAGCAGATGCATGACCATGCCCCCGCTACCACAGATCCATAATCCAGTCCATCTCAGTCTACTGTCAGTGCTGCTACATAGTCTACTTTGTTCTTTGGCGAAAGACACATTAAGAAATAGTCCATCTCTGTCTTATAGTCAGTATGTAGCTTATGGTCCACCTGGATTTATAGTCAGCCAGGATACTAGTCCACCTGGTTTTATAGCTATTCTGGCTCTACATCTTTTCTACTAGGGTTTGTAGTCTACCTGAATCAGCCGTCAATGCTGCTCCATAGTTCTCCTAGGTCAATGGTTCATCTGGAACTGTGGTCAGCCTGTGTCTGTAGTCAAGGTCTGCAGTTCACCTAGATCCATAGTCCACATGGGTTTCTTAATTTACCTGGATCTGTGGCCTGAATTTGGGTCAATAGTTCACCTGAATCAAAAATTAATTTGGTCTATTGTCCTTTAAATCCATAATGAATTTGGGTCTTTAATTCTTTAAATTCATTGTGAATTTGGGTCTATACTCCATCTGGATCCAAAATAAATTTGCGTCTATAGGCCACCTGAATCCACAATAATTTGGGTCTGTAGTCCACCTAGGTCCATAATGAATTTGGGTCTATACTACATGTGGATGAACAAAATAAGACTATAGAACTGTTGCTGATCTGAACATCTTTATTCTTTTAATTTTAATATGTATAGTATGACCTAGGGAATACCCTGTAAAAGTGTTTCTCAGACCAGTCCTCAGGGTCCCCCAAACAGTCCACTTTTTTGTTGCATCCCAAATCACACAACAAAAGAACAGTGCAAAAATCTGGGCCATCTGGAGGGCCCTGAGGACTGGACTAATAACCATTGCCCTATATTGTCTGTAGAGATATCTCACCATGTAATTTGCCTACAGTAAACTGTTTGAACACTGAACATTGATGTGAGGTTAGATTAGACCATGGTTAAAGCCAAACTCTGCAAGGATGTATTAGTAAGGTGGAGTATGCAGGATCAAAAATGCCATGATCTCATTTACAGACAAGTGCTTTTTCCCTTACAGACTTCCCTTCAGATCTCAGTGTAATTGATTTACTTCCAGAATATTCTGTTTTGGCAAAACCAACCATTTGTAGGACAGAAATGCTGCTTCAGTTTACATGACCAAGCTTTTGAAAGTTTCTTTTTTTTTAAAAAAGATCTCACATACAAATCTATTTATTTTATTAATAATCATTATTTCTTTTTGCATGAAATAATGAAACTATCACCCTTAAAAAGCCCAGAAAAGAAGGACAACCAGAACATCTTTATTCATGCCAAAACACCAACATTGAAATCTAACTAGAAAGGATTCCACAATAAGGGATGTGATATAAGTCAGTCCGAGATTAATGGCCAGTGACAAGGCAAATATACCTGATGAATATGAGCTATTAAATTCAAATTGACAGCACTGGAGTTTTTGTTCCAGCATGCCTATCAGTCAAGGCATATTTCTGCTAATCCTCGTCACACCAAGTCCTTTGATCAAAATGGGGAAGGAATACAAATTAGCAACAATGTGACAGTATAATAAAGAAGACTTATGAAGTACTTTAAGCCTAAGCACAGTGCCATTGAAGTTGGACAGTGAGGAAGTTAATAGATATGGGTGAACTCTACCTCCATGAAGAAAACATGGAGAATATCAATATTCTCCATGGAGGCAGATGTGTTTAGAAGATGTGTTTATACCACAGCAGTGTTGAATTCTAGATTCTTATTAGTCAGAAGGTGTTGGTTAATTTTCTATCACAAAAGCTCTGACATTAGTGGTATGCATTTGTATGACGGACACTCCAAATAAACAGATTTAAAAAAACATGAGGTTTTCCATAAGGAGACATTTATTTATTAGACATTTATGGAAGGAGTCTCCGGTGTCACTTTAGGTTTTCTGACATGGGAAAGCCTTTATGCTTTGCGGTTTCTAACATGATATGCTGTATTCTTTTTTTGTCTTCAACTTCAAGAAAAAGAAAAAAGAGTGGCTGGTGAGGGAATGTAGCTGCTATAATTTAGTTATGGAAGAAACTAACCTGTTTCAAAGACATTCCAGAACATTA
Source organism: Pangasius djambal (assembly GCA_022985145.1). Lineage (NCBI taxonomy): Eukaryota > Metazoa > Chordata > Actinopteri > Siluriformes > Pangasiidae > Pangasius > Pangasius djambal. The sequence continues at coordinate 2,513,550 of CM040986.1, read as the reverse complement.
AATGTAACTATAAATTGAAAAAAGGTATGATGCATCCTTCGTTAATAAATAAAAAAAAAAAAATTTTTGGCAAATTGCTGTGGTAAAAGTGGTATAAAACACTTCAGGATGTGCTGTTATTTTACCATAACAGCACCACACACAGAATACTTGTTTATTCATTGCTCTCCTTTGCGACTGGGAAAATGATTTGATTTTAGTCCCCAGATGCTAGCCACCTCCTATGCGTCGCATGGTTTCACTTGGCTTCCTGTCATTTCTAATTCATGAGAAATACTTTCTTAATATAAGTTTCCAATTTCTCTCATGAAAATCTCTCACTCCCACAGTTTCATTAGTGTTCTCGGAAACAATTTCAACAGTTGTCATGTAAAGTAATCCTAGGTGAAGTTAACAGATATGGGAGAACTCTGCCTCTATGAAGAAAAAAATGATATGGTTGCACTTGAAATTCAAGTGTCTTTTTTTTAGAAAACCATTTTCCAGGACAATTTTTTCCAGGATTAAAAACATGACAGCTTCTGCTCTTCAGGCTGCCTTAACATTAAAGTCAACAGTATAACCAATCAATTACCATTTAATCTTTAGTTTTAGTTTAATAAAACATTACAACTGACATCCTCATTGTTATAGACCCGTGGTTATTTACATTTAAAACGCTGGCTGAGCTTAGAGCTCTACCAAAGACCTAAATAGAATTTCGTGCAGGAACATTTTGGAACATTTTGGGACCAAAATCCATGAAAAATCTCAAATCTGACTAGAATTCCTAATGCCTGATAGAATATAATAGCATAATATCATATAACAACATAATAGCATATTGAGATTGAAAGCAATGATGCAATCATAATGTATTACTCTATGAAACATATTTTGGTGACTTGGCTGTTCAGGGTGATCGGTTCTAGATTGATTAATGCGTGTATGATGTCAGATGAGGAGAAATATATATAAATATATATAAATATAATTGCATATCCACCAAGACATTGCTAATATATCTTGGACATTTTATCCATTTCTCCACGACACATTTCCATTTTTTTTTTCACTCAAGATGGACCAGGTACATCTTTCTCTCTGTTCATCTCTGTGTCTCTCTGTGTTACAGGGTTTGAAGCCCATGGACTTCAATGGTTTAGCTGACCCTTATGTGAAGCTCCACCTGCTCCCCGGTGCCTGCAAGGTCTGTTCTACTCTCATTTTTCCTGTCCTCCGCTGATAAACTGTTGCCTGGGATAATGTGTGGCTGTTATTTACATCACACATCCACAAATCTCCTCAGGATAAAGAGAGACAGTAATAGAGAGATCTTTTCTCTCCTGGTTAAGCTCAGCTTCAGGTGATGGAGCTGATCTGTAATAGCACATATCTAGATATGTTTAAAAAAACACACAAAAGACCTGAAACTAGCCCAAGGAATATAAACATTGGAAATGGGAGGCTTTTACTCAGCCTTTGTGTGAGAAACAGGGTCACCGTGGTGCACACACATTTCTGATATATGGACATTATCTACAGACTTTTTCCTTCTCCCAATCTTTGCAATATATCTTACAATACAAATGGTTTTGTACGTTAGAGACACACTGTCTGCACTTACACTTTCCCTTTGTTTTTATTTACTAGATTTAATTCTGATTTTTTGCTATAAAACAAGATCTTGGCAACCACAGAGTATTTTTTAAATTAGCACAATTTGGCGGAAAACTTTGACCTTCACAACCTGTCATTAAGTGTCCTGTTCCTGGCTGCTCCCCTGAGCATGGGGCAGCATGATTCTTTCCCCAGTGGGCCTTTACTAGTGCTCCTTGCAGTTCCCATTTTTGACCACTAGGTTATTAATAACTCTGTGGAGCTAAATAGGGCAGTGAGCATGCTCCACCACAATTGTCCAACATCTGTAAAGGCGAGGATATCAAATGAAAAATTATGTATGTCTAATAGCAATTTTTTAATCACTGGTCACACAAAAGAGGTAATCAATGTAATTGAAAACATATAGAGTCTATGAAGGAAAATGAGGACAGATGATATACTATATGGTATGCCTGATCTGCCCCAATGGACAAATTGTTACTGCAGAATTTAACAGCAGTGGTGTAAAGGAAAATAAAAGACCCTTTACTTCTACTCTTTCACCTGAAAATACAGTACAAATAACTCAAACAATAGTGTCAATGTAATTCATCTATGAGTTGCATATATAACAAAATGGTCTCATTTTATATAGTCATATAGCCATTACTAAATGACCTCTAATTACCTTGATCAGACATGCACAGAGTTTGTTCACCATGCCTCCTAATGAGGACTTCAGCAGGACTGGTTTCATCCTGCTGGTCAGATGAGGGCTTCATCCCACCCACACAGCCTATTTTTGGGCATGTGAGCACACAGTCTGGGGGAAAAGACCACTTCCTGTTCTCCAAACTCCGAGCCAAATGATGAAACATGCTGGTGCTTTTGGATCAGTGTACCTACTGTTTTGACTGGCACATTTCCTAAAGCTTGTTTCCTTAACATCTTGTAAAAAATACACTGCCTCTCACATGTGCATGAGCCAGTTTGGTGGACCTGATGGTGTTTTTACTGCATATGGCATGAGAATGAAGAGGAACACATTGGTTTTGACATCTCTGTCACAATCTTTTCAGAGCTTATATTAATAAATAGGTTTCAAAGACACTGTGTCAGTTGTTTTGATTCGGCTCATTTTATATCTAAGTGACTGCAGATTAAAACCTCTGCTATCTGTTACTCTTGTCATTTTCATTAAGGAATAAATGACTGAGAGTGTGGCTGTTATAGTAAAATACTGGGTGGTGTGAAGAAGCAGAGTTACTGTTACCATCCCAAAGTTGATTATTTTCCAATAGCTTATTCCAGTTTTAAGTATATTTTAAAGGTGTTGCATGCATACAAATTAGTAACAAGAAGGACTAGACTTGCTGGCAGTGAAGGCATCCCCATTCACATTGTTGGAATTGATTTCTACTTGTTTTGTTTAATTATTTATTAAAAGAATAACACGTAATACTTTCATCTATTTATTCTTACTTTTAATGTCCTCAAAACAAGTTCGTTCCTATTATCGCTTATGTAATAGCAGCTATAAACAGTTGTTCCCTCACCAGCCTCTCTTTTTTCTGTCTCTTGAATTGAATAAAACAAAAAAAATGCAGCTTGTCATGTCAGAATCCAGAATTCAACAGCACTGTGGTACAACTGTTAATCTGTTTCCCCAAAACACCAATTCAGCTACTGGAGTCTTCACTCTGCAGAATTAACGGATGCAACTCCAGCTATTCTGAGACAGAATGTCACAGGCTAGTCACTGTGTTGGATTGTCCATGAAGAAAAAAAATTGTGGTACTTTTCTTTCTACCTAAATCGGTGTAGCTGGCAAGGGTGAATTAGCAGGATAATGCATGGTGTCTGTTAGCAGGCACTCTCTCTCGAATTAACATGTTTGACTAATATTGGAGATTTCGTCCCGTTTTTACTGAAGAAGCTAGACTGAATAGAGAAAGCAATTTTCTCTGGTAATTTTCACTTCTCAAGCTTTTAAAAACCCAGAAGCACTGTGGCTTTTTACTGGGTTAAAATCATGCATTTTATTGAGTAATGATTTAAAATTATAGTGCTTCTTCAGGTTATCCAGTTGGAGATTGTGGTGTTAATTATACCCATTTGTCAATGTTTATCCATGTAGGCAAACAAGCTGAAGACTAAGATTGTGAAGAACACCCTGAACCCTGTGTGGAATGAGACGCTTACCTACTGCGGTATCACGGAGGAGGACATGTACAGAAAAACACTCAGGTAGCATAAATATAACCCTCTGTATGTCTGTCAATCGAGTTTATTTTCCCTTCTCTGTGGTTCACTGATGATTATCACATTTTACTTTTGGTCCATATCGCATGCAGCTGGGCTGTCACTCTCACGCTCCTCATTACTGTTACCCGTGATGGGCTTGAGGAAAAAAAAAAGGCCTTGTGTCTGCTATACTGATATTGGACAAAACCTTAAATAGTACAGATGCATTGGACAATTGGACTTTTGGTTCTCCAACAATGTACAGTATCTGCTTCTGGTGTTGGTCTCATGCGACCGTAAAGCAGATAAGGGACCTGGACTTGCTGGACTTGGAGTTTTTCTTCACGTTAGTG
>CM040986.1:2478123-2497460 GCA_022985145.1 Pangasius djambal | reverse complement strand
TGACAGAAGTAGCAAGATGAATTCTGAGGTGTATAGGGCTATACTCTCTGCTCACATTCAGCCAAATGCTACAAAACTGATAGGACGCCGCTTCACAGTGCAGGTGGATAATGACCCTAAACATACTGCGAAAGCAACTCAAGACTTTTTGAAGGCAAAGAAATGGAATATTCTTCAATGGCCAAGTCAGTCGCCTGATTTCAACCCAATAGAGCTGCTTTTCGCTTACTGAAGACAAGACCGAAGGCAGAAAGACCTACAAACAAGCAGCAGCTGAAGGTGGCTGCAGTGAAGGCCTGGCAAAGCATCTCCAGGGAGGAAACTCAGAATGTGAGTTTTGAGAACATGGGCTCCAGACTTCAGGCAGTCATTGACTGCAAAGGATTTTCATCCAGGTATTAAAATTATGGTTATATTTACAATTAAGTCACTTTGTCCAAATACCTTTGAGCCCCTGAAAATGGAGGAACTTTGTTGAAAAGACTTAGAAAGTTACAGCTGAAACTGGACACCACTCTGTCTGTGTGTGTGTGTGTGTGTGTGTATGTGTGTGTGTGCATATTTTTAATAATATTTATTGTTTAAAAATGTCCTTATTGGAAACTAGAAACTAACACAAGTTTTTAAATGCGTTTATGTGGACCATCCACTGCACTTGTGAATGAGCTGTTACTATAGAAACAATAACTTACTGTATTAGAATGAGTGCATTAATATAAACCTGTGACCTGCGGCTGAACTACTGTCAGAGCTGCTGTTATAGAAAATTAATCAACACCTTCTGACCAATCACAATTCAGAAAATTGTTATATTGAGTGATAATGTTTATCCTTCCAACAATGTGTGTGTGTGTTTGTGTGTGCATGTGAACGCAGTGGGAGAGCGAGCAGCAGCGCAGTTTGGAAGAGCGTGGCCGTTTGCTCTTGTGTTTGCAGTTCCTGCTTCCAGCTCACACTCCTGAAGGTGGCGATGTTCCTCCAGAAGCTAAAGAAAGAGCGAAGGGCGGTTTGTGCGTTGGCGTCAAACGCTGTGCCCATCTGGCAGCCATGGACGTCAACGGACTGTCTGACCCCTACGTCAAAACGTGAGTGTTGCACTCGGTTTCTCACATTCTCTTTTAATATAATTACGTAATAATGCAAGTAATTCATTTATGCAAAATGCCCAAACTGTGGGGGAAAAAGTTCAAAAATACGTAGCTCCTATTTTGTGATAAAACTGCAGGCCTGGCAATGTCTATCTCTCTCCAAGGACATGTGGTACGATCTATGAAGATGGCCAGTCCAGAAGCCTTTCTTTACACAATTGATTATTTTTAATAATATTTATGTAATTGTACTTCGTTACTATACTTAAGTAACATTTTAGCACATTAATACTTAGAATTATTGAAATTGAATACTTGTACTTTTCCTTAATTACATTTTCAAGGAAAAACAACCCTTATCTTTTACATTTTTTTATTTAGACCTTCAAAGTACTTGTTATAAACCTTGAAGGTCTCTTCTTCTCTCATGCAGCCAATGACTGCACACTATACATCAATCTATGGGCAGATTTTACAATGTTAAGCATCCAATCAAATTCATCAATATAGAAACAACTATCAATGATGTAGCTATTGTAACTAGTTAGCGCTAAAATTATGCATGTGCATTTAAGGAAGGATAATCCACCTTACTGCAGTGTGGCACTTGAGGATGAGCACCCTGGCTCTACCTCAGTAAAATATTTCACTATACTGGAGACTCGTATAAAATCAGGTGTCTCCTTTACCTCTGTAAAAGACGTGAATGCCATTTAATTTGAAGAGACTGTTTGTTTGCTCAATTTAACTGGCTACACTTAGCCCGTTTTCTTTGCTAACGCTAGGCTAGACTAGCATTGGTTCCAGTAGCTAACATAATTGGCTAGACAGCAAGTCAGATTCTAGCTACTGCTAAATATTGATTATTTACAGGATATTTTACTTCTGATTAATTTAGTAGAAAACTACGCAGTGTTAGTCACACATATGAGCAGTAAACTTTTAGAGACTGAACGATGTTTTCAGCCAAAATGGCATAAAATTACATCTTTTAACAGTTTTAAAGAAGCAATAATTGTTACTTTCCACATGAAAATATAACTGTTTTATATGTTTTCAATTTCCTCAGTTAAAAACATGTACTTGAATATTTTCACTTGAGGACATTTTTGACTGGAAAATTAGATTTTGAAGCTTTTGAGACTATTATCTATACTTTCACTTAAGTGTAAATAGAATGTTTAAGATCCCATATTCACCTAACATGCTTTTCCTGACATTTTGGCTAAATGACCCTTTGGATTGTGATGGATGCTGTTTATTGCTGTTTAGTGCATTTAGTGAATTCATTATAGGCTTATTAATATGTAAATGCATTTAAATTCTCAGTTGTTCACTTTTATTAAAATGTCATGTTGTTATTTTCAGTTGATGTGTAACACCTTGGAAAGTGTGTGTGTGTGTGTGTGTGTGTGTGTGTCAGCTGTAAACTATAATAGACATTGGATTCCCACTTGAATATCTTTAAGTTTGGCCCTAATTTTCCATTCTGACAATCCTTTCTACACACACACACACACACACACACACACACACACATACATACACAAAACCAGTTATTTCCCTGAGGCTGAATAATAATCTCCATATGAGAAAATGAGTTCTATCAGCTCTATCTCTTTCTTCCTACATCCTTCCCAGTATTGTAGAAACCTTACCACACACACACACACACACACACACACACACACACACTCCCTCGCTCTCCATTTGTCTATTTTCCTGGTGTATTATCGGTGAAGAATGCGTAGGCACACTCGCTGTATTAGGAACATGGGAAGAAAAGCAACGGGGGTCATATAAAATAAATGAGCTATCTACTTCTACATTAACCAAGAATCTCCCTCTTTATCTTTGTTTCACAACACACACACACAAACGCACACACACACACACACACACATATACACACGCTGGACTTCAATCACAGGTACCTCAAGCCAGACGTGAAGAAGAAATCGAAGCACAAGACGGCTGTGATAAAAAAAACACTAAACCCAGAGTTTAACGAGGTATGAATATGTATCTGTGTGTGTGTGTGCGTGTGTGTGTGCATGCGTGTATACATGCATATGCATACCTGCTTACATTGCTTTGTATTCCACATGTGCACAAGCCCATGGTTTAAATGTCAAGTACCAGATAATGCAATTCAAGTAACAGAAATGGGACAAAAACACGTATCGCTGCTTTGGACCTAAATTTCATTCTAATGTTTCTAAAGTTTTCTCATAACCTTTCTTTTCAATTTCTCCCAATTATAGTGAGTTACAATTGATAAATGATTGTTAAACTATTAAAAAGATAAAGCAGTGCTAATGTTTATATGCTAATGTATGATATATGCTAATGCTAGCTACCTAGTGATTAAAAAATCCTACATCCGCCATTTTATCTAGCTTGAGAGTCAGAATAACAGGAAATTTTCCTGTGAATTCCCCAACATGAAAATCGTTAGTTAGCTAGCCATTAACACACATTAGCAAGCTTGAGCAACAATTCAATTAGCTCATTTCAAATAGCTTCAATTCGATTCAAATATCTAGTTAGCTAACAAACTAGCAATAATTTGCTGTGATACATACAGATGTATATTATTTACAATAAATATACAGCAAATGAATTCTTTTTTATATATTTTTTGTAAACTTGCTGTAATTGTTAACAGTGAGGTTACATTTTACAGAATGTGTTACATAGCCAACACACAAAAATACACAAAAATGAATAAACCCTGAGGCATGGATATCCATTTAACCATTTGTATTACTATCAGAAGCCATGCTGGTATTTCATGAATAAATGTTTTGTATGATTTATTTAAATTTATCAAAAGTACAACTCCACCATCCAGACATTTCAGTGTTTATTTCATTTCCTGCAGGAGTTTTTCTATGAGATTACGTTTAATGAGTTGGCAACTAAAACGCTGGAGGTGAGTGTGTGGGATTACGACCTGGGGAAGTCCAATGATTTCATTGGTGAGTAGAATAGTAAGCCATTCTTTCTAAAATATTCATCATTTCACACTATATGTTGTTTTTCTTTCGGCTGCTCCCGTTAGGGGTCACCACAGCAGATCACTGGACTACATATCTGATTTGGCACAGTTTTTACCTTTTTTTTTTTTGGCCCTGATTTACTAAATATTTGTGCATGTAAATAGTGCATGCAAATGCTGATTTACTAACAGGCTCCACAGAGAATTGGTTCATTAATACGACTGAAGGGCAGGTATTATATTTGTGGAAGCCTGTTTCAAAACAACAACCTGATAATGTGAACTGTTTTTCAGAATTATGCCTTATTATTGCGTTTTATATTAGATGCTCACCCCACACCCATGTCTACACTGTTTTATATACTAATCTTAATATTGTTTTTTGACACAACAGTGCTTTTAATCTGTGTTACACTCCATGCATAATTACACAGATGTATCAAGTTTCAGCTTAACGCTTCTGTCCCTTTGAGAACTGAGCTCACCACAGCTATAAAGAACATTTAGCATGCATTATTTAAATAGTATTTTCTTCACCTTCTTAAAGTGTCTAAATTAAATAACACAGCTTTTCTTTTTAAATTCTCCACAACACTACAGATCATAGACACAAATTAACACACTTGATCTTTCTTAAGTTTTACTTAGCTTTTGTAGCTTCCAAAAAGGGTGCTTTAAGGGTTATTATTTTCCAAAAAAGGTTTTGTAAGTGTTCATTGGATATTAAGGGTTCTTGGCTGCCAAAAATATGTGCAACTTGGAATTCCTTCTAATAGGGAACCTCTGTTGTAGGATAGTACATAGAATCTTTATGGGTTCCCCCAGTCCAGCAACCAAAGAACCATTAAAGTACCTCACAGTGTTTATTTTCTAACTGATATTAACTCAGTCTTCCTGTCTTTGGATTGTTGTGTAGACCAAACCACCTAAATCGGCTTTGGTTTGTGTCACACAGGGGGCGTGTCTCTGGGCTGTCAATCACAGGGTGACGCCCTGCAGCACTGGATTGACTGCTTGAAAAACAAAGGCCAGAAGGTCGAGCGCTGGCACACGCTGACCAACGAACTGCCTGGATCCACTTTCTAGAAGCAAAATGGCCATCTTTTGTCTCATTTTGCCAATTTCGATCCATTTCTGATTGGGTGCTCATCCCTGTCAGTTAGTGACAGAGGACTATGAGTAACCAGCAAGCGGCGACGCTGGAATGAGTTCCGACTGTCGGAGTAGAAGTTGGAATGATTCCCAATTTAATGTGGAGGAACTTGATATGAGTCAGGGGAGCAATTTTTTAATCATCTTTATTTTAATTCCTCTAATCTTTGAGTTTTATTTGCAGCATGTTACACTCAATAACACATTATTCTGATTTGCAAAGCAATGAACCTGAAGCTTAAAATACATTAATATTTTTTTTTCAATGCAATAATAAATAAATGTCTTGCAATAACACCCTGTTTGATGATGCTTCCAAAAAGTTCCTTCAAAAGTGGTCTTAAATTAAAACACTGAGGTGGTTGTAGTTTGTAATTTCTTTTTCATTGAGCTGCACGCTGCTAATTTATAACTAATGATGATTAACAGAAGTCCTCGCTAACTGTCTGTTTATGTGTGTTGCTGTTGTTCGGCATGCTCGATGTGTTCAGTATGGTTCCTCCTTTTCCAGATCTTCCTTATTTAATGCCACCATGCCCGTAATGTGTTTATGAGGATGTTCCTGATATGCAGATGTTATTTGTGCTTACTTTTCACACTTGGTGCAGTCAGCATTACTTCCTGCTTTCTCCGTCTGTGTTCATTAAAGGTGCGCTCTGTGATTTTAGGATTATCCTGCCAACCTTATCTACATTGCAGTGGGACCTAAGCAGGTTTCCATGTTGGTGTGAGAGGGTAAACAAAAATATTAACCCTTTTGATCCTTCTCCTGAACTATTCAAGACTGATACAAGCAACAAAGAGAGAGGGAGAGAGAGAGAGAGAAATTGGAACTCTGACAAGATGTGTGTTATTTGGATTTTTACACATTTTGAATAAAGTTTTTTCTGGAGAATGTATTGCTCGCTCTGCCTATTTGGTTCATCATGATATTAGAGTTACCCTTTCACCCAGATGGTTATATTTTTCCACAAAGCTCAGGTGAAATCACACACCCCTCTTATTTATAATAAAAAAAATGTATAACATTAACATACATTGACTTTGCTGTAAATAAGCTAGTAAGTGTTGCAGCAAGGGGCTCACATTGGCATATGTTAGTTAAACATGAATAACTAGCTAACCACTGTGCACAGACATGTTTAAACAACATCCTCTAAATGTCTTTGCCTGAGAGTCAAATGAGGTCCAGAAGTAGGGCCTCTGTACAAGGTTCAAAATGAGTTTTTTTGGTAATTATGGTTTTATTTACAGCAAAAGAAACACAATTCCACACACTAACTTCACTTAAAAATCAGCTTTATTGAGTCAGTTTAAAGTGTGAAAAAGCTATTGATAGTCTGTGGATAAATAAATATTGTATTTACTGAAGAGCAGTGCACCATTTTGATAGTGCTAAACTAGCCATGCTAAATTGGGAATCAGGAGTATGACTAGCCAGCTAGGTCACACTATAGTCATTTTTACACTCCACAGAAAACTAACTCATGAATTAATATTATATTTGCTTACTGTACACATGTTCAAATAAAAAAAAAAAAAAAAAATCTATCCATAAATTTATACTTGTCATTACTGAAGAGTTAATTTAGCTAGCTATGTACTTAACTATGTTTTCTAGCCGGTTAATTCAGTTAAGTGGTAAATAGGGCTCTATCTTACTTATCCCTATTTACCACACAAAATAAATACTAATTTACAACATGCTGAAAATAAATTTTCTCTTAGTTTTTTCTTAACATTCGCTGCTCTCCCATGTTCGTTAAAGCACGATTTTTTCCACATGATGTGCCGTTTATTAGCATTTTGATCGGCCAACCTGGTGAACTTGTCTGTTAATGATCAGAAGGAGCAAAGGTAATTAAAGTTTTTGTTGGGATGAAAAATTTATTACAGTTTGTTTAACCAAAAAAAAGTTAGAACTGATGTCGATTTTTAAGAGCAAACAGCAAAACCTGATGATGATCCCGTATGTTGGCAATATAAACATATTTAATATGTTTCAGTGTAGAGGTTTCATTTCCTGGCTAGAAAAGATAGAAGCAATTTAGCCTCGTAAGCTGGACAGATACTCTACGAGTTCATGCTAGGTTATCTGGTTCATTGTAACTACAGAAAGGCTCCACAGTCAGAGCAACACTTGGAGATTGCTCACACTGCGAAGGATACGTGATAAGTGTAAAATCACAGAGCGCCTCTTCCATTTCTTTAGCGTTTCTCCAGTGTTATAATGATTCTGTAAAGAATATACAGTATTTCAGATATGAGATTTAAACCTCTATTTATTTTATGGACTGGTTGTACAGTTTTATTTTTATCTGTCTATTCATTTGCCTTTTATCTGAAGAGTTACTTTTGTGAATGGAGCATGCTAATAATAAATTAATGTGTCTTTGTGTGTTTCAATGCTGTTATGATCCTTATGGGGGAAAAAAAACTGTGAACAATGTGATGAATTTCTGTACACTGGTTGCTCTTCGCTGTGTCTGGAATGATGCACGAATGTTGCTCTTTTTCTGACATGGACTTGTTCCTTGAATTTCAAAGACTTTTCTGAAATTAAATGGATATTTGCTTCAGACAAGAGCAGTATTGTGCTTATAAATATAATTTCATTTACAAATATCGCCAGAACATCTCAGGTTTTGTTGTACATTATCACTGTTTTGAAAGAAGGTTATAGGTAAGTAGTAATGCTTGGGTTTAGGTTTCCCACTTGACAGACATTACATACTACTACTACTACTACTACTACTAATAATAATAATAATATTAAGGTGCATCCCCATCATAAATATGAAAGCGGTAACAGCAATTATATGTAAATTAAATACATTTAATTAGGTAAATATCATTAATATTTAATAACACATGTAATATTGAAGGTAAAAATTAAACAAGTACATAAAAATACATTTCAAATACATACAATGCTTAATAATGTTTTTAAAATATACAAAAATGTAACCACTGCCCATATAGCAAAGAAATCCAGGCTAAATATGATGAAATGTTTAATTCTGGATTCTGCTTGGTCAGAAAGTGTTGATTACTTTTCTATAACTGCAGCTGTGACAGTAGTGCAGCTGAAACCTACAGGTGTATATTAATTCACTTGTTCTAATATGTTATAGTTCCTATGGAAACTACTTATGCAGGGACTTGTATGTTGGACGCGTCACATGAACAGATTAAAATCCTTGATAAAATCATTGATATGTTGAAGTTTTCTATAAGGTGATGTTTATTTATTTATGGAAGAAGTTGTAAGTGATAACAGGAACTAACCCAATACGGGTGCAACAATACACTCTGGACACAAAACAATTCAATTCAATTCAATAAACAAAGTCTCTGAACATCGAAGTAGCCTATCGGTAATAAGCCACAGGTGAGAATCTTCACGTGTTACTTGCCGGTACAGCCGACACTTGATCACACCCCCGCTGCCTCATGCTCCCACCGCCCGACTCAGGCGAAGGAGCCTTACATCCTGGAGCCGACTCCCCCAGGTTTGCTGTCAGTCCCACTCATCTCAAGGATCTCAGGACAGCTCGACTATAAATGAGTATATCATCTAAATGAGTGGCATATGCGCTGTGTGGGCGGAGCATTCTGTCCATCACTGGGGCTCCAAACAAAGGTGGCACATTGGGGTAACCTAAAAGGCGTGGATAAGGCCAACTTTTCTTGGGATACTGGAGTCGAGGAAATCAGCCAACACCCCTTGGTTAAATCCAGTGTCGAATTAAAGCGAGTTGTGCCTAATTGATTGAGCAGCGCATCAGTGCATGGCACTGGGTATTTGTCAAATTTAGATACCGCATTGACTTTTCTAAAGTCTACGCAGAACTGGGCAGACCCATCACCCTAGGGCACCAAAACTACAGGGCTGATCCATTCCTTGTGGGACTCCTTGATTACACCCATGTCAAGCATAGCCTTAAACTCATCTCAAACTACATTTTCCTTGTGTTCACGTAAACGGGGGCAGCAAGAAATGGTCTGCAACAAGGGACCGGGGTGGAATGAGCCGAGTTTTTTAAGGGCACCTCTGGTCCCAGCTACTCTCTCCCTGGAACCACCAATCGCCATCGTTCCAGAGATTCCCATAAAATTCCCATAGCTGAGCTTCCCTCTTATACAATCCAGACTGCCTGATGCAAATTCTCCTGTGTTAGACGACCCATGGTGTGGAGTTTTGCTCTCAGGTCCAAAACCTATTGAATTTCATTTTTCCTGAATGAAGGTCCCTCCCCCCAATTTCCTCTAACGATGTCTAAGACGCCACGGAGCTTGCGCCTATACAGTAATTCAAATGGGGATTACCCTGTGGAGGCTTGTGGGACCTCTCATACTGCAAATAACAGAGGTTCAAGCCACTTATCCCAATTTCACCCATCCTCATGAATGAACTTACAAATCATGTTTTTTAGCATTTGATTAAACCACTCTGTTTGCGGATGGTAAACACTGGTGCAAATTGATTTAATCTCTGATATTTCATAAAGCTCACGTAGTGTTGGAATTCCAACTCGGCAGCTTACTCAGAAAAGTGTGTCCGGAACGCTGTGCTGAGATGTTGAACAGAAGAACTGTTTCTGGATATCACATGCATAATCCACCCAGTCTAATACGAAGCGATGCCCTCGCGTGCACCTCCCTAATGACCCAACAAGGTCTATGCCAATTCTTTTTAGAAGGCGACCTCAATTAACGGTAACGTGCACAGTGGCGCGTTTGGGTTGCACAGATTGAGACCTCTGGTGTGCAAACAGTGCAACTGCATTATATGCATAATTAATAGAATGCTGCTTTCCACTAACCTGTTGCTCTTTAATAAAATAAAAATTGTTTTTTTGGAAAATGTATTATTTTTCAACATAATTTATTATTTTTCAGTGACTATTCAGGCTCTAGTTTGAGCCCTACTAACACTCTGTGGTCTGAATTAAATGACATGTCACCAAACACAAACCTGAGAATATAGCCAAGGGAAATAAGTATTTGGACACTTTTGTTTTCTAATATACAGTCATGTGAAAAAATTTGGACGCCCCATTAAATATTCAGTTCTGAAATGTCAATATGTCAATTTTCTGATCTTGTTTTAATTTGAACCTGTAGATGAAACTGATGTAATTGCATATAAACAACGAACAATCACTTTGTTTTCACTTATTAAACAAAAGAAATCAACAAAAATGAGTATTTCAACTGAGGAAAAAGTTAGGACACCCTGTGCCCTAATAGCTAGCGTTTCCCCCTTTGGCTGAAATAACCTCAATGAGACGTTTGTTGTAGCCATGTACCAGTTTCTGACATCAACTGGAAGAAAGTTTCCCCCACTCCTCAATGCAGAATTCTTTCAGCTGTGTGATGTTTGAGGGGTTTCTTGCATGCACAGTCTGTTTCAAATCACCCCACAGGATCTCAGTAGGATTTAGATCTGGGCTTTGACTTGGCCGTTCCAGAACTCTCCATTTTTTACTTTTCAGCCAGTCCTTGGTGGATTTACTGGTATGTTTTGGGTCATTGTCATGTTGCAAGGTCCAGTTCCGCTCCAGCTTCAGTTTTTTTGACAGATGGTCTCACATGTTCCTCAAGCACCTTCTGATACAATGTAGATTTCATAGTGGATTCTATGATGGTGAGCTGGCCAGGTCCTGCTGCAGCAAAGCCCCAAACCATAACACTTCCACCGCCATGTTTCACAGTTGGTATGAGGTTCTTTTGCTGAAATGCTGTATTTGGTTTACGCCAAACATGCCCTCTGTTATGGTGTCCAAATAATTCAATTTTAGACTCACCTGACCAAAAGCACATTATTCCAGAAGTCTTGGCCTTTGTCTATGTGCTCTTTGGCAAACTTCAGTCTTGCCTTCATGTTTTTCTTAGACAGCAAAGTTTTCCTCCTTGCACACCTCGCATGATAATTAAAGTTGTGCAGTCTCTTTCTGATTGTAGATTCATGCACTTTGACATCAACAGTAGCAAGAGCTTGATGTAGGTCCCTTGATGATATTTTAGGGATTTTGGAGACTTCTTTAAGCATCTTGCGGTCTGCTCTTGGGGTGAATTTGCTTGGATGCGTGACCTGGCCATGTTGGCAGTTGTTTTAAATGTTCTCCACTTGTAAATGATTTTCCAGACAGTGGAATGGCTGATTACAAATTCTTTTGAGATCTTTTTATATCCCTTTCCAGAAGCATAAGCATCATAAGCATCAACGATCTTCTTTCTGAAGGCCTCAGAGAGCTCTTTGGATCTCACCATGGTGATACCTCTCACTTCAACAATTAAGAGCAAAAACCAAACTAAATGTCTGAGGTTTAAATAAGGCAATCCTCCTTCAAAATGCTCTGTAACGATGTTTTAATAATTTACACCTGATGTGATACATCTGTAGGTAATTTTAGCCATTTTAAGTACAAATAAATGTGGGGGAGTCCTTACGTTTTCCTCACAAGAAATTGGATTTTTTTAAATTACATTTTACAGATCATTTTAAAAAGACTTTTGTTTGGTTTTATTTGTTTAGTTATATTACTTGAATCTCCCAATATTGTTAAAATGAAGATCAAATGTCCATATGTTTAACTGTGTAAAAAAAAAAAACACACACTTTCATGGGGTGTCCTAATTTTTTCACATGACTGTACTTCCAGTGCATATACTCCCTTCAAATTTACACACATTTTTTGACTTTCAAAGTGTTGAATTAACACTTTACAAAGTGTTGCCATAATTAACACAAACACACTGTTATTAAACTAACACTTTAAGTGTAAAATATTTACACTTAAATGTTAAATGTTAATATTATGGGGGTATGGGATGTGGGTGCTGAAGGTCCACCAAGTGAGTAATTCAAAGTTGACATGTTTTTAAAAGTAATACTGTAGGAGTTAAATAATTACACAGATCTGGTGTTACATAAACATTAATACAGTAATGATTTAACTTCTGGTCAGCACTACTAATGGTTCATCTACTGATGTGTTGAAATGCAAGGATTCACACAAACAAGGTAGTACAGTCAAGCATTTAATTTAACTTCAACCAGCTTCTTTGCTTTATAACAAGTAAGATAATCACATATCTAAAAAGAAAATCTCATTTTGTTGCATCCCTTACATCCCTTCTCTTATTTTATTCATTAAAGACAGGAACATCGTATCCGTCAAGCTGGGCGAGGATAGGCTTGTGAAAGAAGCTGTGAAAATATTAAATGTGTTTAATATGTTTTACCTAAATTGTTACCCAAACAAGGCTTCAAGACTTTAATTAAGACAAAAATGTATTAATAAAATGGTCTGTAAGTCACTTACCATCATAGAAAATTTACTTTCTGTGACAAAATCTTGAAAAGAAGTCTCTAAGATCTTGATTTACTTTCTATCTGTCCCATGTTACAGAGAATGCCTGTATAGGCCCAATCAACCAGTAAAAGCAACCCAAAAACACCCCCTCAGCTTGCAATTTCAATTCGCCATTTTGGGGTGGTCTTCTCAACTACCAGCTCCCGTTTATGGAGTGACGTCAAATCAACATGGCCACGCACACTGTGAACAGTATAAAGTACTTTGTAAGTAAGCTTTGTCTACTTTTAAATTAATTTACAGCAGTATTAGCTTTAGATCAGTTAATATACAGACTGAGTATTTGGTTAAGTCTATAACACTGATCATACTCTCTACTTCGAGAAGGTACTCATCAACATTAGAGTTATCACTCATAACTAATAACTGGCTAGCTTGTTGCTAACAGTACTCCCTATTGTCCGTGTTTGTTGCTGTACTGCAGTTTAAGTCCAACATGTTGGATGAATGTTTAAAGTTCATTATAGTAAAACAGTACCAATAGCCACTCAGGCCTGTAACTGTAAAAGTCCACTTAAACTAGCTTTTTAGGAGCATTATGTACTCTGACAAACAAAACACACACTTTCATAGCGCCATGCATTGTTTTCCAAGCCTTGACACTCACAGTACTGAACTGGAAATTGGCTACTGCCAGTTAATCTTCTTTAACTCTGTAAAACTTAGTTTAAAATGGACAATTAGCTTAAATGGACTGAGAGTTCAATAACAGCTGAGGTAGGTAGGTAGGTAGGTAGCTAGCTAACTAGCTAAGCATATGTTACGTTGGACAGGAAGGTTGATCTTAGGCTCACCCAGATGGCACAAAACATTGTTTTTCATCAAAAAGGAGATTGGTTGGTCAGATCCTGTTGAAATGTCCATTTTTCTTGAGGTTCTTCAGTTTCTTGGCCAATGAGATTAAATTCTCCTCTAATATGTCTTGGTACATATATATATATATGTATATGTGTGTGTGTGTGTGTGTGTGTGTGTGTGTGTGTGTGTACTGTATATACACACAGTCAGGTCCGGAAGTATTTGGACAATGACAGAGTTTGTGTGATTTTGCCTTTATACACCACCACAGTGGATTTGAAATAAAACAATCTAGATGTGATAGAAGTGTAGACTCTCAGCTTTATTTTAAGAGGCTCCACAAAAATATGGCATTTACCATTTAGGAATTACATTTTGGAGCTACCAATATGCATGGTGAAGCATAGTGGTGGCAGCATCATGCTTTAGGGCTGCTTTACTTCAGCCAGAACTAGGGCTTTTATCAAGGTAGAGGGAATCGTGAATAGCTACAAATACCAGTCGATTTTAGTGCAAAACCTTCAGGTGTCTGCTAGTAAGCTGAAGATGATAAAGAATTGGACAATAGACAATGACCCAAAGCATACACCCTAATCAACAAAGGAATGGCTTAACCAAAGAAGATCAATGTTATGAATGGCCTAGCCAGAGCCCAGACCTGAATCCAACTAAAAATCTGTGACCTGAAGCTGGCTGTGCACATGTCTAGAATTTTTTTTGCAAAAAAGAGTGGGACAATATTGCTAACACAAGATGTGCCACGCTGATAGACTCTTAGCCAAAAAGACTTAGTGATATAATAAAATCAAAAGGTGTTTAAGTATTAGTTTAGGGGTGCGCTCACTTATGCAACTAGATTATTGTAAGTTTTTTATTTTTCCTATTTTTCCCTAAAATGTTTCTGATTTTCACTTACTTTTTATACATTGTAATTTCACATTGAGGGTGGAAAAAGTTCTGACATGATTTATCTTTCATTTTTTACGTCACAAAAACCTTCCATTTTAACAAGGGTTTGTAGACTTTTTATATCCATTGTCTATACAGTCAGGTCCATCAGGTCCATAAGTGAAACAATTTTCGCTATTTTGCCTCTGTACACCACCATAATGGGTTTGAAATGGAGCAATCAAGATGTGATTGAAGTGTAGATTTTCAGCTTTAATTCAAGGGGCTCATTTTCTGCAGAATTCCTCCATGTTCACACGCTCAAAAGTAATTGGTCAAACTAACAATCATAAATATTAGAATCATTTTTAATACTTGGATGCAAATCCTTTGCAGTCAATGACTGCCTGAAATCTGGAACCCATGGACATCCCCAAAATGCTGAGTTTCCTCCTTTGAGATGCTCCCCGCAGACTTCAGGTTTTCTTCAGTAAATGAATAGCAGCTCAATTGGGTTGAGGTCATTGGACATTTAAAAACATTTAATTTCTTTCCTTTAAGAAGCTCTTGGGTTGCTTTCGGGGTAAGTTTTGGGCCATTATCCATCTGTACTGTGAAGCACCATCCTATCAGTTTTACAGCATTTGACTGAATCTGAGCAGAAAGTATATCAGCAGTCTTCTTCTATCAGCAGTCACATCATCAATAAACACCAGTGACCCAGTACCATAGACAGCTATACATGCCCATGCCATAACAATTCCTCCACCATGTTTGACAGATGATGTGGTGTGCTTTGGATCATGAGCCCTTCTTTTCCTTCTCCATACTCTTCTCTTCCCATCGTTCTGGTACAAGTTAATCTTGTTCCAGAACTGGGCAGGATTTTTTTTTTTTTTTTTTTTTAGCATAGTTTAATCTGGCCTTTCTGTTCTTGAGGGTTAACAGTGTTTGCATCTTGAGGTAAACTGTCTGTATTTACATTCCTGAAGGTGTTTCTCTGATTTTAGACTTTGACAATGATACACCTACCTCGAGAGTGTTCTTGACTTGTCTAGATGTTGTGAAGGGATTTTTTTTCACCAAGAAAAGAATTCTGTATTCATCCACTTTAGTTGTCTTCCGGGCCACACCTGGCCATGAAACTGCTTATCAGTCAATTGTCCAATTACTTTTGAGACTTTCTTACCACTTGAAGATTAGAACATAAATGGTGTCAAACTAAATTGGTAGTATTTCAAAAAGCATGGAAGGAGAGCCTCCAGAAATATAGAAAATCTCTTAGTGCTGCTAGATCAATGTACCTCTCCACCCTAATGGAAGATAACAAAAACAATCCTAGATTCTTATTTGATACTGTAGCAAAATTAACTAGGAATAAGTTCACAACAGAAACAGGCACACAATCATTATATAGCAGCAATGACTTCATGAATTTTTTCAATGGCAAAATTTAAAATATAAAGCAAAAAAAATTCAGACTATTAATTTAAAACCAGACAGTTTTATAACTAACACTGTAGATAGTAATATAACAAAATCAGATCAACGATTAGAATGTTTTACTAATTTCACTAATTTTCTCCTCAAAATCATCAACTTGTATACTAGTTCCCTTACCTAAGTGTTCCTTCAAACAGATAATTCCAGAAGCAATAAAAAAAAAAGATTTCTTCCCTTAGCATTGGCTA
Source organism: Pangasius djambal (assembly GCA_022985145.1). Classification (NCBI taxonomy): domain Eukaryota; kingdom Metazoa; phylum Chordata; class Actinopteri; order Siluriformes; family Pangasiidae; genus Pangasius; species Pangasius djambal. The sequence continues at coordinate 2,481,460 of CM040986.1, read as the reverse complement.
TGTACCTAACTCATTTAAACTAGCAGTTATCACACCCCTGATTAAAAAACCTGACCTTGACCGCTGTCAATTGTCCAACTATAGGCCAATATCAAACCTCCCCTTTATCTCCAAGATCTTCAAAGAGTTTGTAGCACAGCAGATATTCTAACAGGTAAATGACCCACTACTGGCCTCTGATCAGGGTTGTGTGTTGCTATGTGTTGTCATGCTATTCTCCTTGATAGACTAGAAAATGTTGTTGGCGTTAAGGGAATGGCCTTCTCCTGGCTCAGGTCTTATTTGACTGATCATTATCAGTTTGTAGATGTAAATGGAGGCTTCTCTATGCTCTTTTCTTTATATATGCTACCTCTGGGCAAAATTATTCGTAAACATGGTATTAGCTTCCACTGTTATGCTGATGAAACACAGTTGTATGTTTCAGCAAAGCCAGATGAGAGACACCAGATTAATAAAGCTGAGGAATGTGTAAAGGACATTAGACACTGGATGTTTATTAACTTCCTTTTACTTAACTCTGACAAGATAGAAGTACTTGTACTAGGACAGCATGCAGCTAGAAGTAAGCTTTTTGATTACATAGTAACTTTGGATGGCCTTTCTGTTTCCTCATGTGCAGCAGTAAAAGACCTTGGTGTGATTATTGACTCCAGTCTTTCATTTGAAGCTCATGTAGGTAATATTACTAGGATAACCTTCTTTCATCTTATAAATACTGCTAAGATAAGAAATATAATGTCACTACATGATGAAGAAAAATTTGTTCATGTTTTTGTTACCACTAGGCTGGATTATTGTAATGCCTTACTGTCTGGCTGTTCCAGTAGATGCATAAACAAGCTCCAGTTAGTGCAAAATGCAGCTGCAAGAGTCCTTACAAGAATCAGAAGATATGACCACATCACCCCTATCTTATCCACACTGCATTGGCTCCCAATCAAATTTTGCACTGATTATAAAATACTACTTTTGACCTATAAAGCTCTGAATGGTCTCGCGCCACAGTACCTGAGCAAACTTTTGGTCTTTTATGATCCGCCACACCTACTTAGATCAAAAGGTGCAGGCTATTTGTTGGTACCTCAAATAGTGAAGGCTATAGCAGGGGGTGGAGCGTTCTTTTACAAAGCCCCACAGGTATGGAACGGCCTTCCAATTAGTGTTTTGGACTCAGACACAGTCTCACTGTTTAAGTCTAGGCTGAAAATAGGTCAGATCAGATTTCAGATAATTCCAGATCATAGCAGGGGATTTTAATCATGCAGACTTAAAAGTAGCACTCCCTAAATTCCACCAGCATGTTAAGTGTGCTACTAGGGGAGAGAACACTCTGGACAAGGTATATTCTAACATCAAAATGGGCTACAAGGCCAGACCACTACCTCATCTGGGCCAGTCTGACCATCTGTCCTTGTTTTTAACTCCCGCATATGCCCCCCTCAAGAAAACTGCTCCCCCCATCAGAAAGACTGTTGCCACATGGCCAGACGGTGCCTCACAGCAGCTACAGGACTGCTTTGATAGGACCAACTGGGAGGTCTTTGAACATCAGGACCTGGAGATGTTCACAGACAGTGTACTGTGCTATATTAAGAGCTGCATAGACACTGTCACAGTGGACAAATGCATCTGGATCTACCCCTAATCAGAGGCCCTGGATGACCCGGGAGGTCCAGCAGCTGCTAAGAAAGAGGAACACCGCCTACAGGACCGGCAACAGAGATCTCTACAGCGCATCCCGAACCAACCTGAAGAGAGGCATCAGAGAGGCCAAATTGGACTACAGGAGGAGGATTGAGAACCACCTGGACAGTAACAACAGTCGGCAGGTGTGGCAGGGAGTCCAGCACCTCAGCAACTACAAGTCCAACCTCGGAGCTGCTGAAGGTGACCTCACGCTGGCAGAGGAGATGAACATCTACTTTGCCCGCTTCGAAGTCACTGCAACAGAGGCGGCACAGCTACACCACACGCCCCACAGCAGCACAATCCTCACCTTCGAGGAACATGAGGTGAGGCGCACCCTGCGGGCCATCAATCCGAGGAAGGCAGCTGGTCCCGATGGCGTCCCAGGACGTGTGCTGAGGGATTGTGCAGACCAACTGACTGGAGTCTTTACAAGGATTTTCAACCAATCCCTGGCACAGTCCACTGTCCCACCCTGCCTGAAGTCCTCCACCATAGTCTCCCTGCCCAAGAAGCTTCACATCTCCAGCCTCAATGACTACAGACCAGTGGCACTCACCCCATTAATCATGAAGTGTTTTGAAAAACTGGTCCGCAGTCACATCACAGCAGCCCTGCCCCCAAGCCTCGACTCCCACCAGTTTGCCTACAGATCGAATCGATCCACAGAAGATGCCATAGCAACAGCACTCCATGCTGCACTATCACACCTGGAGCAGCAAGGGAGATATGTGCAGATGCTCTTTGTGGATTTCAGCTCTGCATTTAATACCATCCTACCACACAAGCTGGTGGTCAAGCTGGAGGACCTGGGGCTCCCATATACAACCTGCATGTGGATCACCAGCTTCCTCTCTGATCGCAGGCAGAGGGTCAGAGTAGGCCATCATACTTCTGCGGCCTTAAGCCTCAGTACTGGTTCCCCTCAGGGCTGTGTGCTGAGTCCCCTGCTCTACTCCCTATACACACATGATTGCACCCCTGTCCATCACAGCAACACCATCGTAAAGTTCGCAGACGACACTACAGTGGTGGGGCTTATTTCTGGCGGGGACGAGTCTGCCTATAGAGAGGAGGTGGAGCAGCTGTCGGCATGGTGCACGACCAATAACCTTTTCCTCAGCACTTCAAAGACCAAAGAACTCATAATAGACTACAGGAGGAAAAAGACAGAAATCCCACCATTACTCATCAACGGGGACTGTGTGGAGAGGGTGGCAGACTTCCGCTTCCTGGGAGTCCACACAGAGGAGAACTTTAGAGGAGATTGTCGGCTGCCCTCTCCCCACATTAGAAGACTTACACAGCTCCCGTTGTCTTAAAAAAGCACAGAACATAGTTAAAGACACTTCACATCCTGGACACTCCCTGTTTGAACTGTTGCCTTCTGGCAGACGGCACAGGTTAATTAATGCAAGGACAAATAGACTTAAACACAGTTTTTATCCAATTGCAATAACTGCTCTGAATACTGCTAAAAAATGACATACAATATTCAATCTGTATCTTGCTGGATCTGTGAAAGAGTGGATGTTTGTGTGGATTTGTGTGGATGATGGATGGAACTGTAAAACAGTGGAGGTATGTGTAGGATTGTAGAATTATGTTCAACATTTTTATATATTGCCTGTGTGTGGGTATGCTCATG
>CM040986.1:2438837-2455600 GCA_022985145.1 Pangasius djambal | reverse complement strand
ATGTGGCCAGAGTGTGTAGGCAGTTTCTGGATGATGAAGGCATTGATGCCATTGACTGGCCCTCACGTTGCCCAGAACTGAATCCAATTGAGAACCTCTGGGACATTATGTATCGGAGCATCCGAAGCCGCCAAGTAGCACCACAGACTGTCCATGAGCTCACTGATGCCCTGACCCAGGTCTGGGAGGCGATCCACCAGGACACCACCCACCATCTCATCAGGAGCATGTCCAGACGTTGTGGGGAGTGCATGCAGACACGTGGGGGCCACACACACTACTGACTTACATTATGAGTTGCCATGATGAAATTCATGCAAGTTGGATCAGCCTGTAATTTCAGTTTTTTACTTTGATTTTCGATGTGATTTAGGTGTGATCCAGCCCTCAATGTGCTGATGACTTTGGCTTCCACTGACCAGTGTGACATAATTTTGTTCTCAACAAATTAAACAATGTATATAAGCAAAGATTTTTCAACTTGAATATTTTGTTCATCGAGATCCAATGTGTGATTTAAGTGTTCCCTTAATTTTTTTTGAGCAGTGTATATACTTTATATATATATATATATATATATATATATATAAATATAAATTCAAATTCAAATTCAAATTCAAATTCAGTTTTATTTGTATAGCGCTTTTAACAATGGACATTGTCACAAAGCAGCTTTACAGAAATAAATGGATTAACAAAAAATATATTATAAATATTTGAATTTATCACTGTGAATTTATCCCTTCACTCAGGATCGCCTGAGAATCGTTCACTCAGTTTTGTCGACGGTGGAGTGGCTGGCTGCCATATGTCCCAGGGTGCCCTCATGTCTGTGTTAGCTTCTGGTTCTCCCTTTTAGTTATGCTGTCATAGCTAGTCTTGCCGGAGTCCCTGCTTGCACTCTGCATGCAAAGTATATTGTGCTTAACCATTAGAGGACAAAGCTTATCTAACATTCTCTTCCTCTCTCTCCATCTCTTTCTCTCCCTCACTCTCTGTCGAGCTACACATGATATATATATATATATTTAATAGTGTCTAAACAGCTTTTTTCCTATCAATTCCATTTTCTAAACATATCTTTATTTATGCTTATGAACACATAAGTTTTTTTTTCATATTTATACATAAGTCAAAAGACATTATAAGGTTATTTTCAGATTATAAATATGTCATGTAAAATAACAAATAAAAAATCTATATCAATTTGAGGCAACATTTTAAGAGTATTAATAATGAAATGGTAAAACAGTATCTTGTTATGGACATGGCATTAAAGTTCATCTGAATCTTCCATTCTACAGTTTCTAACAGCTTGCGATTTTATTACATTTATTACAAATTATTACAAATTTATCTACGCTGTTCATGAATTACTAAAGATCTCCACTATTCTATGAATCGCAATGCATCAGACACTAAAGGGTTAAGTAACAGCTCTGCACTTCAGAACTGAATAACATGAGAGGGAGAAAGGAAAGGTGGAAAGAGAATTCATTTCCCCAAACAAGACTGATAAAGGCTTTCAAGCAGACACTGATACAAAAGCTCTATCTTTATGGTTAGAGAGAAAACCATAAGCCTTGAACTCTGAACATCCAGAAACATACAAGATGGACAAGAAGGTAGAACCCATGAGTTTTAATGAAGCTGTATACAAGGCGGCCAGTTCAATCTGTCGTTTTCCTCTGATTGAGGTGCGAGGCGTCCTGCTCAGGAATTGGATAGCTCAAAACTGGAGCTCCATTTGTGCCTTCTGTCCGGATCCGTCCGATTTGCTCATCTCCACCTACCCTAAAGCAGGTAAAAACACTAATTACAAATTAGGACCATTCAAATTACTGATATTTTATTGTACAATATAAAAAAGTGTTGATTTAAAACCTAATAGAGGAATTAATGATGGATTTTATTCAAATTGGTAATGGCCTTTTTACATATACCAATTTTTGCATATTTCTTTAAAACATGCAGTTTGAAAGAATCTCCAACTGATTGGATAGCTGTTCTGCTTAAGCTCTTTATAGTCATCCAATTAGCCTACTACATAGTATAAACCCATTAAACCACTAGCTTTTAAAAGGAGTCATTTGCTAAATTTAGTTTTAGCCCTACCCTAACTCTCCTGATCCGACAGGTCAAGGGTTCAATGCCACCTTTGAATGCCACCTTGGAACGGGCTCACTAATAATAATAATAATAATACATTTTATTTATAAAGCACTTTACATTTTAAAGAAAATCTCAAAGTGCTACAGAAAATAGTTAGTCATAATAACTTAAGCAATTAAAACCAGCTGCTTCAACAGCCGTAGTTGTTCCGCTAAGACTTGTATAACATGTGAAATCAAACCTTGCATTTTACAGTAAAAATATCACTCCACAGTGATCTTGTTCCAAACTTTTATCCTATGCTAAAATCAGTCAATAAAGACACCCAATATATTACCCAGCACTGGGACTCTCCAGTTAAACAACCCACATTAAGACATCACACAATCCATGAGTTGTCCAATTAAAGTTTTCTGCACCATGAATTTCTCGTCTGCAAACTCTTATAACAAATCAGGAGTACAACATTAGCTGTACACTCTTACTTAAAGAACCTCATGAACAAAGTCAACTCCCCAGGAACTTTGCAATAAAGATCACCATATGGTTTATTTGCAATACTACACCAGCCGTTGGAGAGACAGATAAGAGAGTGTTAGACTCATGTCTGCACCTTCTCTGCCGATTGGTCCGAAACGGGATGTTATATTGGGTACAGTACAACGCATTTTGGTGTGAAGTATACAGGCTGGGAGATTCAGTGTTGGATGTTAATGTGCGTCAGATAGTGGGGAAATGTCTTTACCAAAAGGGTGACTTGTAACAAATTAACAGCTGTGAGATTACAGGAGTCAGGTAACAACCATGGCAATGAAACACTTCATAAAAACATTAAGAAAAAAACAGAATCGGAAGAAAGAAGTTGCTTGCTCCACTCTCTCTGGTTGGTAGTTGTCATGTGATAGGAGAGAGTTAGCTAGTGGGAGGGAATTGACAAGACCAAACTGGGGAGAAAATGGGGGAAAATCCCAAAAAATACAAATAAATAAAATGTTTTCCATTCTGACTGAGATGGGGATGAAGTGAATGGGACGTGATTGACAGGAAGGCTACGTAAACAGACAAAAAACATGACACATGGGTTAGAGGGTGGTCACATGAATATCAAAGAAAGAACAAAAATTTATTTAAATTAAAATTTAATTTTAGAATTATTGCAAAACTAGAATGATTTGATTTTAGAGCATTGTCCTGAGTAATTGTAATTAATAACGACTATTATCAAGAAGCACTGTATACTTAATTACACTTTTGTCTTGTGTAAGTAATAGTCCTTATTTTTTCAGGTTTATTTGCTTCTTTAATTCGTTGATGTGATCTTTTCTTTAGATAACGATGCTGACTCTCACCCCACTCCCCCCCAACGCCCCCCAAAAAAACAACTTTATTAGTCCTTATCAAAAGCCCTCTGCTAGTTCTTCCACATTACTGACACTAATTTATAGCTAGTGCTAGCTAGTGCTAATGATATTGTAAAACGAGTGCCACAATGTTCTAATTTAGGCCTCCTACTACTTTTTGTGATGATGATGCAGGTGTAGTTGCAGGCTCCAGTTTTCCCTTAATGACAAACATGTCCCGTTCCAAACATGCAAACCTTATAATAAAGACATTTTATAAGCTGAATAAATACATTTATGGTAGGACTTAACATAAAGATTAAATATTCATTATTATGGATGTAACTACAACAACAGATTCTAGCTGGTGTTTTGAGTTGGTCCAAACTCTAATATAATGACATGTTGTTCATGTTGGATATTATGGAATGGGGGTCTGAGCTAGCTATGCTACATATCTTCTGTGACTTCCGTTGGGGTGAAATCTATTGAAAACAAAATTTCTTCATCCATAAAACAGGTACCACATGGGCCCAAGAAATAGTGGATCTGCTGCTGCATAATGGAGATGCTGAGATTTGTAAGAGAGCTCCAACTGCTGTACGCTTCCCATTTCTCGAGATCCATTATCCTCCTCCAATACCGTCAGGTAAAAATACACAGTTGTAAGCTTCTTTTGATGTATCATTACAGCTTGATAAGACTGGTGTAACAGTCTTCCTTGGAAACACCACAGATACCAGTGCATGCACACATACACACACACAAACACACACACACAGGCTTTTTTTTGTCCTCTACCTGTTCTCCAGGACTGGACCTACTAAAAACAATGAAACCTCCCAGAGTCATCAAGACACACTTACCCATACCGCTGGTGCCTGAAGGATTCTGGGAAAATAAATGCAAGGTGAGTGTAAATATTGAAGAAGGTCGAGACAAGGTCTATTTTATTTCATCAGTTATCAAACACTAATGTTCACTAATACTCACTAATATACAGTCCCCTCTAAAAGTATTGGAACAGCAAGGCCAATTCTTTTTTGGTATACACTGAAGATAATATAGAGGCCATACCACAAGATGCAAACCACTCATTACCAGTAACAATCAGAAAACCAGATTGGAATTTGCAAAGAAATACAGAGATGAGCCACAAAGGTTCTGGATCCGAGATTAACATCTACCAAAGTTATGGAAAAGCCAAAGTGTGGGGAAAGAAAGGATCTGCTCATGATCCAAAACATATAAGCTCATCAGACAAGCACGGTGGAGGTAGTGTCATGGCTTGGGCTGCTTCTGGAAAAGGCTCACTAATCTTTATTAATCATGTAACTCATGATGGGAGCATCAGATTGAATTCAGAAGTCTACAGAAACATTGTCTACCAATTTACAGAGAAATGCATCCAAATTAATTGGGAGGAACTTCATGCAGCAAGACAACAACCCAAAACAAACTGCCAACGCAACAAAGGACTTCATCAGTGGAAAAAAAGTGGAAGGTTTTAGACTGGCCAAGTCACTCACCAAACCTTAACCCAATTGAGCAGCATTTCACCTCCCGAAATTGAGTGGTCTGCCACCAAGGGTTCCATGTTCTAGGTTGATTAACACATCTAGATGTAAATATCAGGAAATGAAAGCTGAAATTCTGATCTCGTCTCATATTCATCTTTTGATCTCCAACCCAAATGTATTCAGTGTATAGCAAAAACAAAACCATTGGCCTTACTGTTCAATATTTTCAGAGGGGACTGTAAGCCCAATAATGTGTTTGGTGGGGTTTGGTAAGAACACAAATGCTAGCCTTAATGTAAAAAAAAAAAAAAAAAAAAAAAAAAAAAAAAAAAAAAAAAAAAAAAAATAAAAAAAAAAAAAAAAAAAAAAAAAAAAGTAAACCAGACTTGTTCACTGTATGAAATTAGTAGCAAAAAAAAAACAAAAAACATAGTCATCAAGTTGCAACTTGGGGATGTTTTTGCAAAGACTAATTTTCTAACTAAGTGTACTAACTAAGTTTCAGTCTTAACAGTTACAACCGTCAAAAATGGCACAATGGAATACAGCTGATTGGCTTCACTAAGATCTTTAAACTTTCAGCAAAATTAATTGATTCTATTAACAACAATTTGACTCAGGGTTGTACATTTAAGTCCTCCAAACTGGTCTCAGACTTACAAATCACTTATTACTTGTCACAGCAGCCTAGTAAATCCCACACTCCTTTTAGCAGAGGTCTCCTTCTCCTGAGTTCTGAGGTACTTCCTGCTAAATAGAGTGCATAAGGCCAGCACATATTATTGCCTAATCACAAAGTCTTGCCAACTTTAATGTCTGTAAATTCTTAGCCATGTATAGATTCCTGTTTTTGACCTTTGCCTTGACCTTTGTTTACTCTTTGGATCTGCCCTTTGTTTGGATTATTGTGCCTTTCCATGTTTTTGCTATCATCACAACACTGAGTTTTGGATTCTGTTTAGGTTTTGTTAATAAACCTTCTGCACATGGATCATCAACCACCTCCCAAGTCCTGTTTGTTACATGACCTGTTTTCTTTTATCTTTTTCACAAGATTTACTCACAAACTGTCTAATATTATACTGGGACTGGATTATGTGTGAACACAAGCTTGAAGTTGAAATGCTTAATCTCACATGCACATTACACATTGTTATGAGACTTGGCCAACATGAGCTTTAAATTCACACTTTGAAATGTTAAAACAGAAGGTAGCAAACACACTAGAATAATAAAAATGTCTAGAAATTAGATGTAGAATTTAGAGAGCTTCTGTCCGTGACAAAATCAGTCACCAACTGAAAGATACCATGTGCTGTGTTTCAAATTTAGCCTTTCTGGAACATTTTGTAACAGTTAGATGATGAAAGATGATTAAGGTTCCAGAAGTTCAGTCCCTTGTGATCAGAAGCCATGGCATTTGTGCCAGAGTCTTCCTCTCCCTGAATACATCTCTTGTTTTTTTCAGGTTATTTATGTGGCTCGAAATGCTAAAGACAACCTGGTCAGCTACTACCACTTTGATCAAATGAATCTGATTCATCCAGAACCGGGTTCATGGGAGGAATATCTCCAGAAGTTCATGAAGGGAAAATGTGAGACTTGACAGTAACCCATAGTTAGTAACTTAAAAGTGAGTCTTCAATAATACATATGTCCACAGTGGCCTGGGGATCTTGGTATGACCATGTGAAAGGTTACTGGAAAGAAAGAGAGAAGAGGAATATCCTTTACATTTTCTTTGAGGACATGAAAGAGGTACAATATGATTTTCGTCTCCCAACCATTGATATCATGTAGAACATGATATCACAATGTGGCCTGATGGCTTCCAGTGTGAAACTATGAATGGAAAGCCTGCATACAATGGGTTTATTCCCAAAAAGGAACATTATATCCCCAAATGGTACACAAGTAAAATATATAGTATTAGCAATAGCAGCAGAAATGACCATCTTATCATCATCATCATCATAGGTGCATAGCAGGTTTATGTCCAGGCCAACCTTCATACTCATTATTTATTGCTTTTTCTTCCAAATTCAGAACCCTCATCGAGAAATAGTGAGGATCATGCGGTACCTGGACCTGTCGCTATCTGATGATATCATCGACAAGATTGTGGAGTTGACATCCTTTAATTTCATGAAGGACAATCCAATGGCCAACTACACGTCGGTCCCAAAGATCATATTTGACCACTCCATCTCTGCTTTCATGAGAAAAGGTCTGGATGTACAACATTACTAACATTTCTCCTGGTTCTGCCCAAGTCAGTGTTGCATTAATATGTTTCTTTTCCACAGGGGAGGTTGGAGACTGGACCAACTACTTCACACCAGCTCAGTCCCAGATGTTTGATGAGGACTACGCCAGACAAATGGCTGACGTGGACATTCCCTTTCGCACAGGCATATAAAAAATGTCTTGAATTAATTATGAATTATCAAATCTCAGCATGTAAAGTATTACTCTATGAAGGATTAGTTAAAAAAAATTCTGTTATCTCAGAATTTGTACATGGTTACAGTATGGAGAATTTAATGAGTCAGATTTAATAATGTATCATAAATAAAGGCCATTTTAATATTAAAAGGACAATCAAACTGTTTGAATAACACTGAAACTTTGGTCATGTATTGTGATTAACATTATTTTGTCTATCTGTATAGACATAATGAATCCACATGGGTACACATGTGTGTTATATATATATACATTATAATATTTCTGTAGGTGCAGTGAAGAAAACAGCTCCATTGCCTGTAAATAGAAGAGCCTCAGTAACATACTTTATACATTTCAAAACTTTTTGGCTGAAGCCATAATGACACAAAAGGACCTTCAGGCAGTTTGGAATAAACTGTTAAAACTCAGAAGATCTGACACTTGGTTAAAAAAAATTACTCGACAGACCTTGCTCACCTATGTTATTAGCAACAGCTAAACTGGGTGCAAATATGGAATATACATACACCCGTTTCACCCTACAGCTGCTAAAACATTTAAACACTTTTTTTTTTTTAAATGCTGTTATTTTTTTCTATCCAAATGCTAATTTAAGCTTGTTGGGTCATTTGCTGGGTTAATTAAATCTCTGTAATTTAACATTACTCAGCATCTGGCTTGGCAGTGCACTTTGTTTTCTTTATTACATTACCACACAAATATATTAAAGAAGTTAACCTGTAACAGCTGAGGACAAAGGGGCGAGTTTTAAGTAGAGGAAAAATAATAAAGTTTTTTTTCCGTAGGTTATCATCGACTGTCATGTATTAGCTACAAGTACTACACTGATTGGTATTACTAGATAGCTACATCTTCTGCACACAAGCTAGTATCAGGGGAGAGTGAATATGCCACCCTACCCATAGAGGATGGCCAATTTTGCTTCCTTGGACACGGACGACTGTGGTTGCATCATTGGAATTTGAACTTGTGATCTCCAGATAACAGAGCAAACCCTTTTCTGTTGCACCACTCTGGACCCTGATGATATTGATAATTAAGTACTTTATCTAATGATTTTGGTTGATAAGAGAGATTGTCAGGGGGGAAAAAATCTATTCATGTGGTACACAGCTTTCATTTTCAAAGCCTGGAAGTGTTTGCTGATAGGAGCTTTTGGAACATACTGTTTTCAGGATGGGGGATGGGGGAAGTTTTTAGATCATTGAGCTCAAGTTTGTTTCAGCTGCACCAGAAGCTAAATGATTCACCTCCTCATGATACTTCGGCTCATCTCCATTTGTGATAAGGCCAAAGACAGTGGTGTTGTCAGCAAACTTGTTTTTTTTGTTTTTTTTTGACTGATGAGTCACTGTAGTAGTAATTGTTGGTGTAGAGTGTGTACAGTAGTGGTGGAGTATTTGAGGTCCTAAATTTGAGGGAATTCATCACTAACCTGGAATTAAGTTCTGGGTTCTGCAGAATGTTTCAAGCAATTCAAAGCAATTATGCATATAGGTTGTGCCATATGCCCACAGAAGTCTTTAGAGTTTAAGTGAAAGAAGACATTAATCTTCAGACTTTAAAATGTTTAAATACCCTCAATGACCTCAACCTCCATGCCTGAGCTGAAGCTGCTCAGGTGTCTGTGAGAGTACCAAAGATGGCACTAAGAGGCAGGCAGCTTCACTTTTGACACTGTTGCCTTTAATGGTGGGTGTTTTAATTCTGAACTGCAATAAGACTTAGAAGTTACTGCTTCCCTTACAAGAAATTAAACTTTTCCACATCCCTGAATGTAGGAAGAACCATTTATTTGAAATGGCTCATAGGGGAACTCTAGAGTATGTTTCTTGAGTTGAATCAACGCCATCATCTAAAGCCCAAAAACCTTCATGCTGCATTATCCAGTAATAAGAAAACTGGGGTCACTGGTTCATTTTTGGACAATGTGATTTGAAGCAAAACAAAACTAACAAGCTATGTCACATGCAATTTTAGGAATATGTGTGGCGACGTGCAAAATCCATACACAGACTCAAATGTCTACTATTTGTACTTCTAAAATCGACAAGTTTTTCTGAACATGAAATTTCAGTTTCTTTTGGGCATACCTGTTGCACCTACCTCTACATTTATAACCTAATCTACTATAAGACTTGTCTTATGGTACAGGCTATGATCTAGAACATTATTATAGTAACCCCATAACAGGAAGTTGAGCTTCGACAACACAGCGTACAGTGTACAGTCCAGCAGTTGTTTTGAGCGGTTTGAGCGCTAGACATACCTTTGTTTAACTGTGTGCCATACAGCAGGTGTCTTTCCCTATGGAAAGCTGAACAGCCCAAAAGCATGACGAAACTGTGTGACTCACTGAGCAGCATGGTGACACCCATTGGGGGACACAGGGCAGTCACAAAACATGCAAACAGAAACGTGTACAAATTGATAGCTTCATCCATTATACATCCAGGACTTAAAGCCCTAGATTCTACATTGTACTTGATGTTGTGTGGACAGGAAAAGCAGTTGGTGAAGTTTGATGAATTAAATATCAATCAAATAAAAAAACTCCTACTGTAAAAAACCAAGAGCGAGATCAATTCAAGCAGCTAACAGTCAAAAGAAACCAGAAGACCTTCAAGCCTCTGTTTACTCACATGTAGAAGCAACTGTCAAGAAGCATGTTCAAAGACCTTCTTGTTGTAAATTGGAGTGAAGAAGGTAGTAACAACAGAGAGACTGATGAAGAGACTTTTGGGAATCTTCTCTTGGGAATGTTTACTTAGCAGCATTCAGGGTAAGAACATAAATTTGTTGACGTAATACATTCAATTTTAACAGTAACACATTTTCCTTTGCAATAACACTGTATAGTTTGAGTTTTGTATTACTAAAATTTGTATTAGCACATACTTGTTTTAACAGAAAAAAACTCAACCATCTTTCAAGGTTCTTCTGACATTTATAATTGGTGCTGATTCTATTCCACCACTGGGTTTCTCCAAAAAAAAAAAAAAGATTAATGGTGTTCCTTTCACCAAAAAGTGTACTCTGTATAAGTTCTGTGTTTCACCCGTAATGTTTAAATGGCATGAGCTGTGCTTCCTACATCAACGCTTGTATTAAATTCTAGTGGATGAGCAATCAGTTACCACTGACCTTTTTGAAATACCAATTAAAATGCATTTCTTTTTTTCTTTCTTTCTTTTTTTTCCTCAGCAGCCTCGGTTTTTATATGGAAAAACTACTTTCCTCTTCAGACTGGATTAGTTTCACATGTAAGGGTGGGGTAATGTACTTATCTCTGGCATTTTAGTCCCAGCCAAACCCCATGTAACCCCAGGTAATACATTCCATCCGAACTGACAAAGTCGTAAAGTCCTGTGGGAAAAAATGTTTAATGCTTTCGCTTCAGTAGAAAAACCTTTTTTCAGTTGGCCAAATTTAAAATGCAGAGCAATAAATTATAGATAACATTTAATAGGATGTCAAACAAGCAAAGCTTTAGGGAGTTTTTAGGGAAGTTATTGAGTTCCTAGCACAGCATACAGTATCTCCAGAGATTTATCCAACAGAAAGAAGTGCAATTTGTTCTTCCATTTTCAGGGGCTCAAAGGTATTTGGACAATTGACTGACAAGAAGTTAATTGACAAGGTGCGGTCCATTCTCTCATTACTTCGAGACAAATGAAGCCGGTAAAAGGTCTGGAGTTGATATCAGGTATTGAGTTGGCATTTGGCAGCTGTTTGACTGAAGCTACCAATATGAAGTCCAAGGAGATCTCCATGCAACTGAAGAAGGGCATCATTAGGCTGAAAAAAGAACATAAATCTATAAGAGAGATAGCAAAACCTTAGGTGTGGCAGAATCAACAGTTGGGTACATTCTTTAAAAAAAAGAAAGCAATGGTGAGCTCGAAACAACATTGAAAGGCCTGGAAGGCCTAGAAGACCACAGAAGACAACTAAAGTGGATGATCCCAGAATCCTTTCCTTGGTGAAGAAAAACCCCTTCACATCATCAACAGGAAACAGGAGAAGATTCAAGAACAGGAAAGCCAGACTTTGCCAGAAAACATCTAAAAAAGCCTCCCATGTTCTGGAATAAGATTCTTTGGACTGATGAAACCAAGATTAACTTGTACCAGAATGATGGGAAGAGAAAAGTATGGTGAAAGAAAGGAACAGCTCATGATCCAAAGTATACCACATCATGTGTCAAACATGGCGGAGGCAGTGTTATGGCATGGGCATGTATGGCTGCCAATGGAACGGGCTGACTGGTGTTTATTGATGATGTGACTGCTGACAGAAGTAGCAAGATGAATTTTGAGGTGTATAGGGCTATACTCTCTGCTCACATTCAGCCAAATGCTACAAAACTGATAGGATGCCACTTCACAGTGCAGGTGGATAATGACCCTAAACATACTGCGAAAGCAACTCAAGACTTTTTGAAGGCAAAGAAATGGAATATTCTTCAATGGCCAAGTCAGTCGCCCGATCTCAACAAAATAGAGCTGCTTTTCACTTACTGAAGACAAGACTGAAGGCAGAAAGACCCACAAACAAGCAGCAACTGAAGGTGGCTGCAGTGAAGGCCTGGCAAAGCATCTCCAGGGAGGAAACTCAGAATTTGAGTTTTGAGAACATGGGCTCCAGACTTCAGGCCGTCACTTACTGCAAAGGATTTTCATCCAAGTATTAAAATTATGGTTATATTTACAATTATGTCACTTTGTCCAAATACCTTTGAGCCCCTGAGAATGGAGGTACATTGTTGAAAATGGCTGTAATTCCTAAATGGTAAATGACATATTTTTGTGGAGCGTCTTAAAACAAAGCTGAAAGTCTACACTTCGATCACATCTTGATTGTTTTATTTCAAATCCATTGTGGTGGTGTATAAAGGCAAAATCACAAAAACTCTGTCATTGTCCAAATACTTACAGACCTAACTGTATACATATATATATATACACACACACACACACACATATATGTTCCAATAGTTTCTGAAGTGTGTGTGTGTATACATATATATATATATATATATATATATATATATATATATATATATATATATATATATATATACACACACACACACACACACACACTTCAGAAACTATTGGAATGGCAAGGCCAACAATTTGGAGTGTCCTGAAAAAAGAAAGACACCACTGGTGTACTGAGCAACAGAATGGGTCAGCCAAGGAAAAAAACAGCAGCTGATGACAGAACATTGTGAAAGCTGTGAAGAAAAACCCAAAACAACATTTACATTTACATTTATGGCATGCCTTCCTTGTATGCTGGGAGACGGTGGGACCAGTCGAGCAGTGCTAGACGATCAGAGGGAGCGTGATGCTGTGCGGCATGTGATAAGAGCTTTGAGATAAGTGGGTGCTGGTCAATTTTTGGCTTTGTAGGCAAGCATCAGTGTTTTAAATCTGATGCGTGCAGCTACAGTAAGCCAGTGGTGGGAGCGTAGCAATGGTGTGGTGTGGGAGAACTTAGGAAGGTTAAAAATGTGCAGCTGCATTCTGGATCAGTTGCAGAGATCAAATGGCACTCAGAGGCAGACCTGCCAGGAGCAAGTTGCAGTAGTCCAGTCTCAAAATGACAAGGGACTGAACAAGCACCTGAGTGGCCTGTGTGGATAGAAATGGATGAATCCTTCTGATGTTATAAAGAGAACATGTCAGATTAGCAATGTGAGATGAAAAGGACAGTTGAGTGTCCAAGGTTACCCCAAGGTTGCATGCAGTAATTGAAGGTGAGATGAGAAAGTTGTCCAGGGAGATCGTAAGATCCTGACATGGGGATGAATCCCCTGAGATGTAGAGCAGTTCGGTTTTGCTGGGATTAAGTTTCAGCAGATGAGCCTTCATCCATGCTGAGGAGTCTGCCAGACTTGCTGCCAAACCACTGCCATGCTGCACCACAAATTCCAAGACTCATGAGGGTGGACAAGAGAGTCTTGTGGTTCACCGTGTCAAACACTGCTGAAATGTCGAGGAGGATGAGGACTGATGACAGTTTGGCTGATCTAGCAGCATGTAGCTTCTCAGTGACGGCCAAAAGGGCAGTCTCTGTGGAGTGTGCCGCTTTGAAGCCAGACTTTGTTAGGATCTTGGAGGTTGTTCTGTGAGAGACAGAGAGACAGTTGATTGTAGACGGTTCATTCGAGGATTTTGGAAAGAAAAGAGAGAAGTGATACCGGTCGGTAGTTGCTGATGTCAGAGGGATCCAGAGTGGGTTTCTTCAGGATGGGAATAACCCTTGAATGAGGTTGGTACATGACCAGATGTTATGGAGCCATTGACGATAATGGTGATGAAGGCGAGGAGTTCTTGTGAGATGGTCTGGAGCATTGTGGAAGGGATTGGATCCAATGGGCACGTGGTAGGATTGCAGGACAAGATGACTTGCAGGATCTCTTCTGTTGCTAGTTTAGAAAAATGTGCCAGTGAAAGAGAAGGGGAATCCTGAGTGTGTAGTGTAGGAGCTGGGGTAGGAGTGAAGGTCTGACAGATTTTTTTCAATCTTCCCATTATAAAAGGTGGCAAAGTCTTCAGCAGTCAGGGAGGATGGAACAGGAGAAGCCGGTGGGTTGAGTAGTGAAGAAAAGATGTTGTGGAGCTTGCGAGGATCTTGTGCAGAAGGTTACAATAACAATCAGTGACATCATCAACAACCTCCACAGGGCAGGGGTGAAGGTATCACAATCCACCGTTCAAAGAAGACTGAGAGCTCATCAGCAGTAAGAATCAGAAGGCCAAATTGGAATTCACAAAGAAATACAGAGATGAGCCACAAAAGTTCTGGAACCAAGATTAACCTCTACCAAAGTGATGGAAAGGCCAAAGTGTGGAGAAAGAAAGGATCTGCTCATGATCTAAAAGCTCATCTGTGAAACATGGTGGAGGTAGTGTCATGGCTTGGGCTTGCATGGGTGCTTCTGGAACAGGCTCAATAATCTTTATTGATGAAATCAGCAGAATGAATTCACAGGAACATTCTGTCTGCCAATTTACAGAGAAATGCATCCAATCTAATTCGGGGGAACTTTATCATGCAGCAAGTTAATGATCCAAAATACACTGCCAACACAACAAAGAACTTTATCAGGGAGAAAAGGTGGAAGGTTTTAGAATGGCCAAGTCAATCACCAGATCTTAACCCAACTGAGCAGCATTTCCCCTCCTGAAGAGGAGACTGAAGGGAAAAACCCTCCAAAACAAATAACAACTGAAAGAGGCTGCGGTAAAAGCCTGGAAAAGAATCACAAATGAAGAAACCAACAATTTGGTGATGTCAATGAGTCACAGGCTTGATACAGTTATTGCAAGCAAGGGATATGCAACCAAATCCATCCATCTATCCATTTACTGTACAGTGAGCCTGGAACCTATCCCAGGGGACTCGGGGCACAAGGCAGGGTCCACCTTGGAAGGGGTGCCAACCCATAGCAGGGCACAATCATACACACACTCACGCACCCATTCACACACTACAGACAATTTAGAGATGCCAGTCTGCCTACAGCGCATGTCTTTGGACTGGGGGAAGGAAACAGGACTACCGTAAACCGGAAAACCCCTGAAGTACAGGGAGAACATGCAAATCCAAGTCATATAACAGGAATCCAAGCCTCAGATTCCTGTTCTTGGCTGACAGTAGTGGAACCCAATGTGGTGTTCTGCTGTTGTAGCTCATCCACCTCAAAGTACAATGTTTTGTGCTTGCTGAGGTGCTTTTCTCTTCACCACAGTTGTACAGAGTGATTATTTGAGTTACTATATCCTTCCTGTCACCTCAAACCAATCTGGTCATTTTCCTCAGACATTTCTGATCAAGGTTTTTCCACCCACAGAACTGTTGCTCACTCAATGCTTTTTGTTTTTTGCACCATTCTGTGTAAACTGTAGAGACTGTTGTGTGTAAAAATCACAAGAGATCAGCAGTTTATGAAAAACTCAAACCAGCCAGTCTGGTACCAACAACCATGACACAGTTAAAGTCACAGAGATCACACTTTTTCTTCATTCTGATGTTTGATATGAATATTAACTGAAGCTCTTGACCTCTGTCTGCATGATTTTTATTTTTGCATTGTGCTTCCACATGATTGGCTGATTATATAACTGTACGAATGTGCAGGTGTACAGGTTTTCAAGTGGACAATGAGTGTATACCTAGGAAGAGGACAAAAAGAGAAATGTTTAGAAAAACATTTAGAAAAAAAATACTTATCACCACATGGACAAGACACAAAATTCAATATTGTAAGAAATATTACAATATTCAGGCAACTGACAACAATCTGGTAACTTGACTGATTAAGGAACAAGAGCAAAACAAAACAAGCAGCAGATGTTCACACATGAATATCTGAGTTAATGGAGTACTTAGTATTGCATTTGCTTAATGCAACGTTTTTAAAAAATAATCTGTCTTGTCATCCATTATTTTGGCTAATATGTCCAAAACAAGCTCTTGATAACTGGAAGAGGGTCAACTCTTGGGGCACATTTCACTGAAAATGGAACAGTTTTCCAACACTTATTAAGGATCTGTAAATATGCTACTGGCATACTGTAGTGGCCAAAAGTACAAATTTTAGAAAATAATTCCTATGGATTCCTAAACAAAGTAAAAAAAAATATGTACAGGTTTACTAGTTTATTATGGTACAAGAGTAAAAGTGCCGTTAAAATACACTAATACTAGGAATGTAGTTCATACGATTCAATTCAATTCAATTCAATTCATTTTTATTTGTATAGCGCTTTTTTACAAAGGTCATTGTCTCAAAGCAGCTTTACACAAACAAAAGTAAAGTGAAATGAGTGTGTGTGACATCTCTGATGAGCAAGCATGGCGACGGTGGCAAGGAAAAACTCCCTGAGATGGTGATAGGAAGAAACCTTGTGAGGAACCAGACTCAACAGAGAACCCATCCTCATATGGGTTTACACTGTAGTGCGCGTGTGTGTGTGTACAATGTGCGCTTGTGTAGTCCATAGAAAACAGCTGAAGCGTCTTCATGGCAGTGTGAAGCATTGCCGGTGAACAGGTCCAAAGTGAAGAGGGGGGAGGTCTGGGGGGAGGTCTGGCACCAGCAGCTCAGGAGTGATGCTCATCTGGTCCAGAGCGTAGGGGGGTCTGGATCACCGGCAGCTCAGGAGTGTAGCTCGGCAGAAAGAGAAGGAAAGTGATTAGGTATGCTCACAGTCACCGTGTGGAGATAAAAACTTAATGAAACTTAATGAGGAGTGCAGGGGACTCCGGCAGGACTAGCTATAACAGCATAACTAAAAGGAGAACCAGG
>CM040986.1:2415928-2427760 GCA_022985145.1 Pangasius djambal | reverse complement strand
TTTTTTTTTTATGTTTAACAGTTTGTATGTGTGAATATTCATAACTGAACTGAAAGGAAAGGACAAAAGGAAAGTATTAAAGAAAAGGAACAAGAAAGTGAGAAATGGGAGGATGACAATCCAAGAATAAAAACTGAGAGAAAGAAGGCAGCAAGAGAGAAGTGATGTATTACACTGGACAACATGGGCAACATTATTTTAATGAAAAAGACATTTTTGCTGATTGTGACAGAACTGTTCAAACTGAACACAAATATACAGTCATTTTTTTCACTTTTACTGAATGAATCGCTTGATAGTACGAACACATTAAACTAGTTCCGCTGACCTAACGATGATTTGTTGCTGATTTTCCTTGTAGTTGAAAAAGTCTAAATGTGGATGCAGAGAATCTTCAGTGACATGTTAAACCCCACGGTTTTGTAAGCTGAAAGCATTTTGTCATCCAGCTGGATGTAGTTTCGGTGCTCTATAATTCCCAAGAAAAGCAATTCTGTGCAATTCTGTCCAGCCCCACTAGAAGAAGCACTTCAAACTGCCTGTCACTGATGACTTGCTTGATTTCTGGACCAAAAAAAATCCTTCTTTTATCTTGGCATCAGTTATTTTGGAAAACGTCCATCTCAAATATCGAAATCCTTTACTGTCCTTGTTCATTGCTTTCATAAAGATTTAGTTTTACAGGACGAGGAGGCAAAAAATATCTTTGTTGGGTTAATGAGTGCTTTATGCTCCACACTTTTCTGTCCTGGAACCATATGCTTACAGCGGGGCCTGTCATTTTTAACGGAATGACACAATTGAAACAATAGTACTCTGTGTATCCGAGCTGCATTTCTAGCTTACGTCATGTGATCTACGTGCCCAGTCATGCCTGGAAGACATTGAAATTAATGACTGAAAACACAAAATAGGCAATTTCAGGGAAAAAAAAGGCATGTGACAGGAAACTTCCAAGGTGATTTTCGAGCTCAGCAGCACAAAGTCCACATGATAGACCCAAAACTTGTCAGGTAGCAAAATATTTGTTGTCCGGTGTAATCATCTGGTGTCGATTGATATTTCACCACTTTTTTTTTGTTTGTTTTTGGCTCAAAATGACCCAGACATGTGTACCTGTGTAAGATAAATATGAAGGAGGAGTTAAGCAGATGTAGAGTAAATATGTTCTTGCCTCATCCATCCTGATGCCCTACATCTGGTTGGAGTTCTCATCGGTTGAGATTGCTCACTGCTGCTGGGGGTGGCCCCACATGGACGGCCTGAAGATCATTGGGATTGCTGGGGATGGTGCCACCTGGGGGCCATGGAGATGGCTTGGGAATCTCATATGGGGAGTTGTACTATGATGGCTTGGGACTGCGATTGCTGTGGCAGCTTTGGTCTGCAGTTGCCACAAGCAGTTTTGCGCTCAGGTCTCCATCAGTGGACAGTGGATAGGGTCAACAAAATGAGCTGATCACATAATGGTTCAGACTGGGGGGAATTTGACTTTTTTTTTTTTTACTCCGAACAGAACACAAGGGTTCAGCTTAAATTAAAAAAAATAATAATAACATTTTACCCAAACAAGAAATAGACAGATTCTCATAGAACATTAAACAATTGGGGCCTAATTAAGAAAATTATTGAGGCGAGAAAGAAGAAGAAGAGGTGATGATAAACATTGTGAGCTGTAGGCCTCGATTTCCATTAATTAGGATACGATTCAATATTTGACGATATCATTGAATCGATACAATTTGATTTTAAGTGGCCTCCAATCGATATGTGACTAACTTGCCAGCCTGTTAAATGTTTAACTCATTAAAATCAGGAATTATTTTTTTTACACACCAGTTGTTTGTCCTTTTTTCGATAATAATCGATCTATAATCAACTGTAAATCAACAATAATCGATTGATGATTATTGCATCGATCCAAATCCCCAGTGACCACCTGACAAACGCTGCAACAAAACTTTTATTTTGAAATCGGTAGCAATACCGGAAGTAAATAAAAGCTCGCTAGCAACTGTGGCTGGAGGAGTGTGCCTGATAACAGCGATAAAAACGGAAAGAAATAGTCATTAATTTGTTTATTAACGTGGCATATTCTCGGGAATATATTTGACTCGTATTTATGTATTTATTTATTTTTAATTAAACCCATAGCAGTGAAAGTCTCTTCACTAATCACCGGTTATTAGTTGTTGTTGCTGTTGTTTTGCTTCCGTGTTTGTTTACTCTATAACGCGTTATTATCGCTTTAGTAACAAACCGGTTGCCATGGCAACTGCGGCGCTGGATAACAGCCTGTCTCGGTAATTCGTGTTTTGTTTTCTAGTCCGCTGTCATGCATTCTTTGAGTTTATTTCATTTACTGTGCTCAGTGAGATGTCTGAGAGCGCTGCTCGCCCTCTTGCGTGTAAAACCGGTTATTAACTAATCCGGAAGCTCGGTTGTTCACTTTTCACCCAGATTTGAGCGAAAGAAATGGAATCCTGGCCCCTTTTTTTTCAGGGGGAAGTATGCTCAAAAACTCGCTAGAAGTCGCCCGGTGACATCATGGGCTCATTTGCATATTAAAATATGTTAAATGCAGAAGGAAGGTTTTCTGAAGACACTTAGAAAACAATAGACTAACTTATTTCTTATGGAAAGGAAAAGTCTTTAGCCACTGCACCACAAATGAACTGTGAAAGTGTTTACAAAATTCTGTCAAGAAAAATGAAGCGGTGGTGAGCGATGAGTCGGAAAGTAGACACGAGGAAAACGCTTACAGACTGAAAAACTTGCTTTTATTACTGTAAATATTGTCAAGAAGAGAGTTTAAAACAAAGAACAAAGAAGTGCACGGGTGGACAAACAACGGTGATCAGTGATTGGTTAATGAGAACAGTGGTGATCAGTGATTGGTTGCTAAAAACACTGGTGAGCAGTGATTGATTATTGAGAACAGTGGTGATCAGTGATTGGTTGCTAAGAAACAACGGTGAGCAGTGATTGATTATTGAGAACACTGGTGATCAGTGATTAGTCGTTGGTCATTCATTCATTATTCTTCAGTCACGCTTTGTCCTGGTCAGGGTGGTGGTGGAGCCGTACCCCATCCCGAGAACACTGAGCGTCAGGCAGGAATACACTCTGGATGGGACTCCAGTCTGTCACAGGACACCATGCACACACATTCACACACTCCTTTACACTCAGGGGCAATTTAGACTCAGCGGTTCACCTAGACGCATGTTTCTGGGAGGTGTGAGGAGAACCGGAGAACCCGTAGGAAACCCACATGGACGTAGGGAGAACATGTGAAACTCCTCAGAGACAGTAAACCGAGCTCACAATAAAACTGGGACCCTGGAGCTGTGAGGTGTTAGTGTTACCCGCTGCACCACCGTCTCGCCCCATTTTTACTTTCTCAGTGCAGTTACGTAACACAGTAACAAATTGTGGTGTTTATCTACTGGATGTAATGTTAAGATTTTACTGAACAATGAAAAAACTGCAAAGAGCAATCTGGGAGCCAAAGAGTCATCTCTTTTCGGTCAGATGAGCCGAGCGTACTGACTGAACTAAAAAGAGAAATTGTAAGGAGTAAGTTTACAGAATAACTTTTTTTTTTTCCATCTCATCAAAGGAGCAGTAACGTGTCCAAACTGGAGCGACTGAACTGCCGTGTGGTGAAGCTGCTGACGGCGGCGGTGCAGGAGGTGCTGGAGGCTGTGAGGGAAACGGTGTCCGAGTACCAGGAGAAAACGGCTCGGACGCAGAGGGAGAACGAGCGACTGCGCCTGAAATTACAGGACGCCCTGAAGAAACTGGAGAAAGAGCGAGAAGGTGAGTGTTGTGCTGTCAGGAGAGAAAGTCGGATGCTTTGCTTTTTCATTTTTCTTACTTGATGTGTGAAAAACGCATCATGTCATTTTCCTGTTGTTTTTTTTTCTCCTCACCTTTACAGTGTCGAGACTCGCGTCCATCTCCTTGTCCATCAACCGCCCATCCACTGAGCCTCAGCAGATGCCCGAAGCTCAACATGTCTCTTGTTTGAAACAGGATTCGGTTGTTAAAGCAGATGCAGAACCCGAGGCGGTGTGTGACGTGCAAGTTGCACTTACACTACCTGATACGAGTACGCCAAGAACTGAGCCGGTCAGCACCGTTAAAGGAACGGAACGTGGCACTTGTGTTTCTGATGCCTCATCATGCGTAGGCATTAAAACCGAACCTGTTGCGTCCGAATGTTCCCAACAACAACAACAACAGATCCCTCAAGTTGTGGTTACCATGGGTGAGGATCAGAGAGACCAGACAATCGGGCAGGACAACATCAGCTCGAGTCTGTACGTCCAGTCGAACCTCAGCACACTCGGAAGGTGTGTCGGGAACAGCTGGGGCTCAATCTCTTCCCTGCAAGGACTCGAAAGACAGCATCACAGTCCGCGAGACGAGGAGCACCACATGTGTCAGGTTTGCGGGAAGACCTTCAGTCGTGTCGGGAACCTTCGGATCCATCAGAGGTGTCACACCGGGGAGAAACCATATCGCTGCCTGGTGTGTGGCCGCTGCTTTAGCCAAGCAGGAGACCTGAAGAAGCACAAAAGGGTCCACACCGGAGAGAAGCCCTACTGCTGCGTCCAGTGCGGCAAGAGCTTCAGCAGGGGCGAGAACCTCAAGCGGCATCAGAAGATCCACATAGGAGACAGATTACGCCGCCAGAATTTGTGGAAAGATTCCCATGGATTGGCCATTTGACTTTACACGGACAACATCTGGAATTCAGTAGAGGAGCTGACATGATGATATAAGCGCATGATGCACTTGCTGGAAGGAAATGGAGCACTAAACACAAGGTCTGGAGTAAGTGCTAGTGCTCGGGTGTGCTACAAGCACTGTGGTACAAGAGGAATAAAACACATTTGGACATGCTGTTATAGAAAAAATAATCAACTGGGGTGGTAGTGGTAACGCCGCTTCATCACATCGCCCCAACGTTGATTATTTTCCTCATGAGATGCCATTTTGTGGAAAAAAAGTGGACCACAGTGTGTTCATTTCCAACTGGGGGGTGGAGCCCGGAAAATATAACCAGAAACCGCAAATGAATAAAGTAGTGAATTTTACTGTATGACAATATTTTTTGGGAGTTTTTTTCCTAAGAGCTCTTTTGAAATTATATGATTATTAATAACACTGTTAAACATTAAAATCTGCACTTTTAACACTCGTTATACAGCCACAGATGGACAACATGGACGTATGGATGATCTGCTTATCGAAGTTAAGCTGGAAATGCTTGTGAGATTTATTTTGTTCCTATTTTCAGAGACTAAAGAGAGAAGAAATGATTGTATGAAGACAGCTTATGTACACGTAATAGTGATGATTATGGATTTTAACTGAATTATCAGGACTTTGTTTTAATAAAAGAATTTTTCAAATAAATTAGTCAGAGCTGCAAAAAGTATTTTTGATCCTAGATAAATCTGGTTATTACATTTGCATTCGAAAGCTTTTGAACATCTATATTTTAGCATTTTTTTATTAAACAATCTAGGGGCAATATTTTTTTTTTTATGAGAGAATTGAGAAAGCCCGGTGACTGATCTAATTGAAAAGGCAGAAATCTTGAACACTACTTTCGTAACTAATAGTGCAGAGTTCATCCGAGTTCACCTTTTAATAATGCGTCTGTTGGAGCTAGATCAAAAATTTGAGTGTACCGGGTGATTAAATACAAAAAAATGTGATTGTTGGTGACACAATTATTGCATAAATGTTCTAATAAAACATTCGACAGGTTTTCAAACTCTTTTAATTGGCAGTGTAGGTATCAGTTTAAAACCTGGTGAAAAGTGTACAGAAGTACAACCAGCTGATGAGCTGATGATCTTCCTGTTTATTTCTGAAAGAGTGTTTCCTAACTCTTTTAAGAACTTTACTCAATAAGAGGTCAGTTTTGCAATCCCTTTACAAACACATAACGCACGTAACTCTGAACTGTACAAAGTTCACACTTCATTTCCGTGATGAATCTTATGGTGCTGATGACAGATTAGATAAAACCTGATGCTCGTCTTCCTGGAACAGTAGGCAGAGGTATTATATAAAGTGAATAAAAAAAAGTCTACACACCCTGTTTATCATACACCTGTCATCGATGAAGTGATTCTGATTCACCCCAAATAAAGATCAGCTGTTTCTGTAGGATTTCCTCGACATCCTCTTGGTTTCATTGAACTGCTGAAGCCACGGTCCTGCAAAGCCCTTACAAAGCATGTATGGGATCTCGCTGTCGAAAAGGTATCAATCAGGAGACAGATACAAAAGAATTTCCAATACATTAGATGTACCATGGAACACCGTGAAGTCCACAGTGGAGAAAAAAGGGTAGAGGGAAGTGCTTTCTCATGAAAAAATATCCAAGCCCGCCTAAATCATCCCAGACTGTGTGGCAAAATGTGCTATGGTCTGATAAGGGAAGGAAGGACCTTTTGGGCATATTTCTATTTCTATATTTTTAAGATAATATACAAAGGTATTTTTGTTGCAAAAAACAAGACAGTTTATCACCCAAAGAACACCATACCCACGGTGAAACAGGGTGGTGGCAGCATCATGCTATGGGGCTGCTTTTCTTCAGCTGGGACTGGAGCACTAGTCAAGATAGCAGAATAATGGATAGCTCCAAATACTGATCTAGTTTGGCACAAAACCCACAAGCCTCTGTTAGAAAAGTTACATCTTCCAGCAAGAAAATGACCCAAAGCACAAATCCAACAAAGGAATGGCTTCAGAAGTAGAAGATAAAGGTTTTGGAATGGCCCAATCAAATCCTATCAAAGCCCTTGGAATGACTTGAGGAAGGCTGTGCACAGGACTCTTCTGGGGGTTTTTTTCTCATTTTTTTTTCTGTAAAATTCCTTATTTCTGTTTGTTTTTCACTTGAATTTTGTTGGTTGCTATATCACGTTAAAGGTGGAAAAAGATCTGACATGATTTATCTTGGTTTTATTTTTTTTTCCACATCACAAGAACTTGCAGTTTTATCAGGGGTGTGTAGACATATTTATATCCACTTTATAGACTTATAATATCTTGATCATATTGCAGCATATTGTGATAATATTAAATTCAAGATTAGTTTAAATCTGCTGGACAGTTGAAGATAAACGTCGCCTCGTCGCTGTCCAGTTTCGGTGCCCAGCCATTAGCCTCAGATTCCTGTTCTTGGCTGACAGGATGTGATCTCCTGCTTTTGTAGCCCCTCCTCCTCAACAGTTTTGTGTTCTGAGATGCTTTTCTGTGCAACATGGTTGTAAAGAGTGGTTATTTGAGTTACCATACCATATGCTGACATATGATTGGCTGCTTGGATAACCGAATCCAGGTGTTCAGGAATGCAGGTGTTCCTAATAAAGTGGCTGGTGATTATATATAATTATATAACCACACTAATTTAAATGTGTAATTAGGCTACTTAATTTGTGATGTTACTTGTGAAGGTGTGCTATTAATCCTTTGTTATTTAGCTATACTTAATAATTTATACATTTAATTTATAATGTAAATAATTTTCCATTATTCAGTGCCATAAAAAACCTCTTTATCCCCAATTACCTGGGGTCATTTTTGTCAGGACAAATTCAGCTGTTATTCAGTCTGAATGTATTACTGTATCGATTCATACAAAAGTGACATTTATCTGAACACCTAAACATGAATAAATTGATTTAGAGACCTAAGAATGATCCATCGACAGGTTGTAAATAAACTCTGTCCCTCATATCGGAACACCGCGATGTCTCAAATATCGCGACATTTAGCGATTCTCGGAACGATACAGCGATGCGATGTGTGCGCGCGCGGAGGTGAATAATGCTAGTCGGCAGATAATCAGGGGCGCGAGCGCGGTTACAGTTTGCGGAAGTGGAAGTGTTTCGTCGTGGAAGCTTCAACAACTCGGTAAGTCACATTCACTCAGACTTCAAATAAACTTTACACACCGTTGCCAGGTGTTTTAAAACGTAACGATGGCTTATGGCAAAAAAACAAAACAAACAAAACAAAACATAAATGGTCAAACCAAAAGTGAGAAACGCCATGAGCGCGTGCAGTAACCACTCAGTGAAACACAATCAGTGTTTGTTGTTGTTTGTGTTGCTGTTAGTGCTTGTGTTGAGCTCCTCAGGTGTATGTTTGGTGTGGTGGTGGTTGTTGTTGTTGTTGGTGGTGGTGGTGGTGGTGTTGCTGTTGTTGTTGCTGATGTTGTTGTTGTTGTTGTTGTTGTTGTTGTTGTTGTTGCTGTTAGTGCTTGTGTTGAGCTCCTCAGGTGTGTGGTTGTTGTTGGTGGTGGTGGTGCTGTTGCTGTTAGTGCTTGTGTCGAGCTCCTCAGGTGTGTGTTTGGTGTGGTGGTTGTGGTTGTTGTTGTTGTTGTTGGTGGTGGTGGTGGTGGTGTTGCTGTTGTTGTTGTTGTTGCTGCTGCTGTTAGTGCTTGTGTTGAGCTCCTCAGGTGTGCGTTTGGTGTGGGTGTTGGTGGTGTTGTTGATGTTAGTATTTGTGTTCAGCTCTTCAAGCATGTTTGGTGTTGTTGCTGTTAGTGCTTGTGTTGAGCTCCTCAGGAGTGTGTTTGGTGTGGGTGTTGGTGGTGTTGTTGATGTTGTTAGTACTTGTGTTCAGCTCTTCAAGCGTGTTTGGTGTTGTTGCTGTTAGTGCTTGTGTTGAGCTCCTCAGGAGTGTGTTTGGTGTTGTTAGTGTCGTTGTTGGTGTTGTTAGTGCTTGTGTTCAGCCCTTCAGGCGTGTTTGGTGGTGGTGTTGTTGTTGGTGTCGTTGTTGGTGTTTTGTGTTGCTGTTAGTGCTTGTGTTGAGCTCCTCAGGCGTGTGTCTGTTATGAAACCTCTCATGTGGAAGGTAGTTTTGCGACTGTTTCAGGTCTTGTTTGTTGTGGTTCTCCCACGCTTTAGCAGACGTAAACAAGCCCAAATGTTTTGGCGTGACCTTGGTGCAACCCCATGATGAAGATCCATGGCAAAATCCTGCACCACTACCTGTTCAACGGTGCACCTGATAAAGAGGGATACCTGTACAAAAAGGTATGAAAATAAAAAAACAACAACATATATCTTTGTCACATCAGATATACAGTATGGTATTTTATTGTGGATTTATAATTAATCATGGCATCACAGCTGATCATTACTGACTGGCTATTTTGCCTTTTTTTTTTTGACGCTTTTGTCTGAAGCAGTTCTATGTTTTTTCTGCGAACATTCTGTTGGCTAATCATCTTTTGAAATCCAGTCATGTGTGTAGTGACACACTGTTGTAGTGACCGCTGCTGTTGTTGCTTGTGGGTGTGGCCTTTTATTTAAAAAAAACAAACAAAAAAAACAACAGAAAACTAGTGAATATGTAAATCTTTGTTGCTGCAGGGGGAAGTGAACACATCCTACCAGAAACGTTGGTTCTCCCTCAAGGGGAACCTGCTGTTTTATCGGGAGCGCCGGAGCGAGCGTGACCTCCTGGGCGTGATCGTGCTGGAGCGCTGCATCGTGCAGCTGTGCGACTCTGAAGAGCTCTTCGCCTTCTCCGTGTCGTTCTACGGCGACGCAGAGGACGCAGACGGCCTGCGCACGTACAAGTTCTCAGCCGAGGACCAGGCAAGTCAGGAGAGTTGGGTCAAAGCCCTCCACTCGGCCCACCACGGCTACCTCGACCTCCTCGTGCAAGATCTGCGCCAGCAATACGTCGGTGAGGCACGATGTCCTTTACACTTTAACGCTTGAAATGATTAGCACATGCTAGAGATCTGTGGCCTGTTCTTTTCGTCTGTGGTTTACCGAGTTAGCTGGAATGACATGATCCTGGATTTGGTCAGACTTGTCACCAAGACATTGAAACCTGGCCAAGAGCAGCTTATTCAACACCAACAAGATTAGACTGCACATTTAAAAGCATCATATATCCACTATATCACACTCGTTAATGCACATATTACCAAATGTGTAGTATGATTTACTGATTCGAGGTTGTTGCTATTGTGAATCCTTGAATTAATGTAAATTTGTACTCTAGAATAAGGACAAAGAAGCAGACAACTTAGGTGGAGTTAAAAAGTCTCTGATTCGGAGTATATGTCTCTGGATAGATTTTTTTTTTTAAAGCACGTATTGTTCTTGCCATCCACGGCATAATTTTCAGAGAACTATGGCAGGCACATATTTTAAATGTTTTTATGGGTCTAATCAAAATGGAGATTGGCTGCGCCTACTTAAATAATCTGCACATACGGTTTCTTTAGACAAGCAAAAAGAGATCATGAGTATGAGTAGGAGCATGAGTAGATAAAATCTTGTGCAAACATTATGAGTGTGTGTGTGTGTGTGTGTGTGTGTGTGTGTGTCCACTAATTGGTGCTCTTTATATAAGGCTCATTTTGGAGAAGGACTTTGCAGAGAACTGTAGTATTTATCACATTGTCATTAAAGCGAAAGAGAGAGTGGCTGTGAAGAAAGGTAAGGGGGAAAAAAAACTGAACTAGCGAGGTAGTGTGTAGCGCTGTGTAGCCAGAAATAGCATATTTGGTTTAGTTTAGCGCCGTGTTCCTCTTCTGTGCGTTTTATAGCCCTTGTGTGTGTGTGTGTGTGTGTGTGTGTGTGTGTGTGTGTGTGTGTGCTAAAGTTAGGACCATGGTTGGAGTGACCACAATTGTAGCAATGTAATATGTTCACATTACAGCAGTAGTGGATGTTAGAGGGTAAAGGGGTAGACGAGTGCAGTAGAGAGTGGTGTCTCTCCTCTCCTTTTCCTTTTTCTTTTCCTCTGTGAACCTGCTTATTGTTTTTATTGGAAGCAAATAGCTGTTAGTAAACACCTCACACTTCGCCATCATCCCCTTTAGACTCATGTTTGTAAAGTAAAAGGAAATTACCAACCACGGTCTGGAGACAAAAATCTGAGAAGCATTGGTGCTGTAGTGTGATTTAGGGTGAGTCCAGCGAGAGAGGGTTGTGAAATTCTTTAGGGAGTCACAGCCGAACACAAAAGGGATGAGAACCACTGGACTAAGGCAGTGGTGAGCTAGCTGTGTCCGATCATACAGCGTGATCATACAGCATGACTAACACACTGTCATTTTTTTTTAACCATCTTCTTTTTCTTTTCCTTCTCCTAGAGGCAGCGCGAAACGCCGGAGTCGACCCAGTGGACGACATGTCTGCGAAGGAAAAGATGCGTCATTTTCAGAAGCCTCACAAGTGCCCAGGTGCAAACTCGGTCTTTTACACGCCGAACGAAAACCAGAAGCTACAAGCCCCGCCCACCGGCTGCAAGCAAGCCAACAAACGCTCCCCTAAACTTTGGCCCAAGCGCCAAACTCTCGGGCCTGCACCATGTGTTACGGAGTGGGCGGAGCCAGCGGAACCTATGCAGGACTTCTGCCAACTGCACGAGTACTTCGGACAGGAAGTGAGGCAACTGGTGGCCGAGTGGCAGAAGAAGAGACTGGAAAAGACTGCGCAGGCTGAAGAAAATCTGATCGACTTGGGGTAAAAAAAAAAAAAAAGATGCTGAAACTAGTTATTCGTAGCACTCATCCGGCCTTTTAACTTCAAAATGTCTGAATGTTAATGTATAGTAATTTGTGTATAAAGTCAGTGTGGGTGGTGTGACGATATCACATTGTTATCATGATACACTATTTTACAACATGGTACTTGTATAACATTGACCAACTCTATTGTTACAGTAATACATAGCTGATTGGATGTTAAAATTAATAATTGTTTTAAGTCATTTATTTTTGTAATATTTTAAAATAAAAATTTTATCTCATTGTTTTTTTTTTTTTTA
>CM040986.1:2402660-2415828 GCA_022985145.1 Pangasius djambal | reverse complement strand
TTTTTTTTTTTTTTTTTTTTTTTTTTTTTTTTTTTTTTTTTTTTTTTTTTTTTTTTTTTTAAAAAGCATTTCCCAAGATGACACTGTTCCATAGATTGAGCTTGTCTATGTGGAATGAATTAACTGTTACTTAGTTGAGTCAATAATTATTGAATTATTGGCACCCTTTGTGAAAAGGATTAAAAATTAAAATAAAAAATGCAGTGAGTGATATTTTTGAGTGTACACATATGAGAACACTGGTTTTTCCCCTTTCTTTTTCATTAAATCTTTAATGAACGTTTTAAAAAAATTTTTAACATTAAACACATTTACAAAATTATTAGCACCTTCACAAATAATAAAGCCTGTGTCTCTTCTGGTAATGTCTAACATGGTTGGAGAAAGGACCACTTGGTCCATTTCTCCATGCACAACATTTTTTTAAGGTCCTAAATATTCTCTGGTTTGTGCATGTCAGCTTCCTTCTCAGGGTGTCAGTAGGGTTCAAATCCAGAGACTGTGATGGGCATTGCAAAGTATTGATTGTTCATGTGTGTAAAATCCTATTTATTCCTCAGGAAATTACCCAAGATGCCCACCTCCTGGAGAGTTTGGTATATTTCTTAAAAGGTGCCAATACTTCTGGAGCTGACTGCAAACAGGTGTGGTTTTATTGCCATTCAAGAGAAAAGTTCTGTAGATGCTGATAAGGAGCACAGATGGTGGGGTCAGAAAGGTCGACATGCTTTTTAGGTGGAGAAAATGCGCATGTTGGTGTCCAGGAGCATCAAACTGACTCAAAAAACCCCTTAAAACCCACACGTTGTGATTGTTTAGGAAAATGCACATTAAAAATAAGTTAGGAATTTTGGTCTAGTCGTTTTATGCTTGACATAGTGACATTGTGTCAATTATCATAAGGCCTGTAGGCCTGACTGCTGCAGTGTGTAATGGAGAATGTCTCTGTGTTACATGTGTGATGGACTGAGATAATGCTGTTCAGTAGTGGGTGAAAAAGAAGAGTGTGACCGAGGAGGAAGTCAAGTTATTTCTGTCTCAGTAGCTGACACTTTTTAAAAGACTGTCACTGCCACACAAATGGCAGAAACTCATTCTTGACCTCCAGATTTGCATATGCTCTTAGTACTCGGCTAGAATAAAAACATGCCACCACATCGGACCATTATAACTGATCTACATAAAACAATGAATTGTACATCTCAACACTTATTAAACACATCTGGATTGACAGATAGTAGGCTGCAATCCCACTACCTGTATCTGTAGTCTTCCAAATAGCTGTGTCTGCAACTGTATTTGGGTTTAAACCCTAAGTAGGTGTGTCTGGAATGAGGAGAGTGTGTTTTTTTTCTGTCTCACACCCACATGAGTGTAAAAACCTCCCTCTCACATGACTTTTTTGCCATGCCCCACAGGATCCTTGTCCTGACGCACACACCTCTAGTCTCAACTAGATGCTCTGTAAGTCTTTCTGGCAAAAAAAAGGGATAGTGTCTCCTATTCGTATCTGTATTTGTATCAGCTAAGAACACACTATTTGTGCGTTCTGAATAATGTATTCATATTTATTAGTGTTATTAGTGCCATCTACCAACAGCAGAACTTGAAAGGCAGATTTTCTTTTCTTTTTTTTTCTTTTTTTTTTAACTTTTACCCCATTTACTCCAAGTCATCTGCCAATTCCCACCAACTAGCTATATTACATGGCCAAAAGTATGTGGACACCTGACCATCAAACCCATATGTGGTTCTTCCCCAAACTGTTGGAAAAAGTTGGAAGCGCACAATTGTATAGAGTGTCTTTGTATGCTGTAACATTACAATTTCCCTTCACTGGAACTAAGAGACCCAAACCTGTTCCAGCATGATGATGCCCCTGTACACATAGTGAGCTCCATGAAGACATGGTTTGCCAAGGTTGGAGTGGAAGAACTCGAGTGTCCTGCACAGAGCCCTGACCTCATCCCCACTGAACGCCTTTGGGATGAACTGGAACCCCGACTACACCCCAGACCTCCTCACCAACATCAGCGCCTGATCTCACTAATGCTCTTGTAGCTGAATGAACACAAATCCCCACAGCCACGCCCCAAAAATCTAGTGGAAAGCCTTCCCAGAAGAGTGGAGCTTATTATAACAGCAAAGGGGTAATAAATCCTTTAAAAACGCGCGAAGTGAGCCAACTGCATTTTTTTTAACTGCATAGCACATCATAGCTCTGTTTGGTTCATGCTGTATTGATTTACAGTAGAGAGAGTAACACTGACCACTCCCACTGGCCAGTTTTGCTCTCTGGACTCCCGCCTCCCAGTGACAGGGATAACACTTTCCCGTATGATTTTCTACACATTTCAGTAACTAATGGCTGGATGAAGCGTGGACCTGTTTACATGTTGAACATGAACTAGGGTCTTCCTTCAACAAACACTTTTAAAGTGTCATGGCTGTGTTTATGTAGTGTGCTCCTATTTATAGCCAGTCCATTCATAAACTGAGTGTTGATGTGTGAGGATTTCCGACTACCAGCTAATCCACGATGTTATTCCCAGGGTCAATTTGATAATTGTCTTATGTAGTTACTCGGAGGAATGAAGGTCAGCATCTAATTCCCCTTGGATTGCTGAAATTTGCTTACTTTTTGGCATGAAATGAACTCAACAGGATTTCTTCGCTACTTAAGCTTTTTAAGCTTTTTTTTTGGCAATGTGATTTCAAATCACATTTGAAAATACACAGTATATCTTGAAATGAAGTGCCATAAGTTCCTCCTGTGTTCAAGGATTGTCCTGATGGCAGGTGTGTGTGCACAGGTGGGAAAATAAACCATGATAAGAGATAGAGGTCATGGGGTGCCACTAACAACCCTTTTGTGTCAGATCTTTCAAGCTTTCTTTATGTTTTGTCTTGGGTCTGTTTGGAATAAGCTTTCCACAGTGAAAATAGTCACTAAGTAGCAAACTGAGTGTCAAGCTGACTGCAAAAACACCCATCTCTCCTTATAAGTCCACAGGCTGTACCAAACAGTGGACAGAACTTGCGGGGTTGAATTCAAGACGTCTCAGGCCTATTTTAGCCGAGAAGTGAAAGGTGACACTTGAAGCCACGCTCCTTCTATTACTTTCTCTTGCTCTCTCTTTCGCTGCCAAACCTGATCATGAGGCTATAGTTAGCTCTCCTGTGCTAGTATATAAGGCTCCATAGTGTCAAAATGTACATGTCAGTCAAGCGGACTTGGCGTAGGCTCTTGGCTCTTCTCCTGACCAACCCCAAAAACTCCACATAATCTCGAGAGATGGTGAGTGTTCATGCTGCATCTTCAGGATGTACGGATTTTACAACCATGTAAGAAGGCAGAACTAAAAATGACTCAATGTTAGAGAAGATAAAGAGAAGTAAATCCTTTCTTCTGGATCTTCAACTTTCCAACAGCTTTACTAGTTAGGCTTCCTTGAAAGTAGACTGATATGGTTTAAGAGGCCAAGCTATCTAAGATATTCACTACTGTTCCATATAAAACTTACTTGGAAGTATTTTTAAAGAAGTGTTTGGCAACAATGAATTCTGGCAGCAGTTCATACAAAATGTTTAAAGTTTGGTCCATTTCCATGGAAATACCTTGGCCTTGTTCAGCCCAGTTCACCAAAAAATAAAGTATGTTCTTGAAATGGTTTTTCATATGTTATTCATCTCCAGGCACCCAAAAAGGCCAAGAGGAGGCAGCAGGGAGAGGGTGGCAGCTCCAATGTGTTCTCCATGTTTGAGCAGAGCCAGATCCAGGAGTACAAGGAGGTAAGACATACAGCTCAGGAGACCTCCACACCACGTAATAGATCACAGATTCATCCACGTGGATTTCACATTCGTAATTATTCTGGAATAATTATTTAAACACAAATTAAGATATAATTAAAGCTCTCACCCAGCCCCCACCCTACATTTTAACAGTATGCTCCAGAGAAAAGAACAGAAAACCTGCTTACGCTAAATTCAAATAAAATGCAATGCAAAATAAATGCAAATGTAACGCTGCAGCCACTCCACAGGAACAAGAACAGCAGGTTCAGATGAGACAGACATGAGAGAAAGTCTTACCAAAACTGTTCTTATGGACTTTTAACGAACGTTCCAACACTGGTAGAACACAGTAAAAAGCAGTTCTGGTAATTAGTTTACGCTTAAGGAATATTCAGAGCCTGCAGACTCGTGTATCATAACCACAAGTTCTTCCTTCAGAAAGGATAAATGATACTGAATTTAGAAATTCATTTATATACAAAACTTTGACCAAAGAATTCATGAAAGCATTCTATAAAAACTTGATTTGCATGAAAGTCCATAGTTCAACAGCTGCCCTTAGACGTCCATTGTAAGTGAGTTAAACTGTTTTTTTTCTTCTTCTTCTTTTCTCAGTACAAAATTAATTCTGTGGTAATCGTCCATATGCTCTAGATGTTAAATACATAAGATAAAAAAAAAAAAACAATGCTGAAGTATTCCTTTAAACTGTTAACAAGAGCAAATACTCATACTGAATAGAGAAATCATTCTGAAAGCTATACACAAGGGTTAAAATTTAGTTCTGCTGGCTCAGCAAAACTGGCGTGTCCACTTTAGGTTTGGTGTTTAAGGGGGCTTCTGGAATGCCAGAGGTAAAAATAAAACCACCTTGTGGTAGTTTACGCCAAACTTACTCCTTCTGCTTCATTCTGTTTATGCATGGAATGTGCTAAATCCTGAAACAGCTGATGCTAGCCATCATGACCCACTGGAATGTGTTGGGCAAAACAGATGGTATATACCACTAGCAATAAATCTCCAAGTAACTTTCATTTTTGTGGAGGATATTTTTGCTGAAAACAATCAATGTAATTAGCACTCAGAGTTTTCAGGACTATGTGTACCTTCTGCAAGGAACTAATTCGTCTTCTGTGGAATTTCTTATGTGACTTTAACATGTACTGAATGTTTGTTAACTGAAATTGGAAAGATAGCACGAGAATGAGGAAGGTATTGATTAGTTTTTGGGGCGTGCTTGTGGTTGTCAGGGTGGTGGAGAAAGTGTAATCAATCCCGTAAATGTCGCCAAACTCATGCCATGAATTCCAAGACCATTTTAACACCTTAGAAAGGCAAGCGGCCAACAGCTGCTGTGTAAAAGTTACCTTCTCAGATTTCACAAGGTCTCTGGCACCAAAAGAGGAAACACAGTTCTTATTTATGCGGACAGTTTAATGTATCATAGAGGCGTTTTTCCAAATGAGCATTGTCCTCAGAGCAAGCTAATGTTTCCACGTTTCACTCCAATAAACAAACATTAGTAACGGTCCATAAACAAACCAATTAGTTTGATATTTTTCTCTCAGACTGACGCTAAACTGAACAGTGTGTTTTTTTTAGTGGCACTTAGATAGAATTGCTAAGAATGACACATACAAGTCTTAATATCATGAATGCTTATACTGTATAGCCTTACTAAAGGGCTTAAAATGGTGCCAAAACTTCTGATTAACTTGATATTGCTGAGAAGGGTCCAGAAACATGGCTAAACTTAACATCCATGCTGTCAAATAGTCCAATCAAGAAAGACTCAGCTCTTTTTCTGAGATCCAGGGATAGAGCGCAAATCCTAATACACATGCTAAGAAATTCACTTATTCTTATCTTTCCTAACAAAGTGCAGTGCATAGCTTGCTTATCCTCTATCACTTCTGAGAATTTATCACTGGAATGAATTCTTTGTAAAATTCTTTTCACAGGCCTTCACCATCATCGACCAGAACAGGGACGGCATCATTAGCAAGGACGATCTGAGGGACGTGTTGGCCTCCATGGGCCAGCTGAACGTGAAGAACGAGGAGCTGGAGGCCATGATCAAGGAGGCCAGTGGTCCAATCAACTTCACCGTCTTCCTCACCATGTTTGGCGAAAAGCTGAAGGGTAGGTTGCTAATTAGCAAAGTTGTGTCATTAGAAAGAGTTATGTAACAATAGAATGTCCTCTACTCTCAAGATTTCAGTTTGTCCATTTGGGGGAACCCTTAAGAGTTCTATGTAGAACCATGCAACAGATGGTTTCCCTTTCAAAGAGCATCCCTAGAAGAACCAATTTTTTCTAAGGCTGTATGCCACACACAACTCTTACTAACTTTAA
Organism: Pangasius djambal; assembly: GCA_022985145.1. Classification (NCBI taxonomy): domain Eukaryota; kingdom Metazoa; phylum Chordata; class Actinopteri; order Siluriformes; family Pangasiidae; genus Pangasius; species Pangasius djambal. Next base: position 2,409,675 of record CM040986.1, on the reverse strand, counting down.
CTTTAGCTAGCTTCCAAAACTTAGCTACCATTAGCTATACTGAAACAATTCTGTATATAACTGTACATATAGTAAAAAAAAAAAAAAAGACTATGAAATTTATCATTTAACATTGATTATAACATCGATTAGCTTGTCATTGTTAGCTTGTTAGGCTCTAACTCCTCAGATTATAACAAATCCGTAATCTCGCACTTTAAGGTGCTGATCCCGAGGACGTCATTGTTAGCGCTTTCAAGGTCCTCGACCCCGAGGGTACCGGCTCCATCAAGAAGGATTTGTATGTGCATTTCTCATTTAGCTCAATTCATTTTTTAACTTTTTTGACAGAGATATATTGGATAAACGCATAAACACGTATGAACTGAACTTTTCTTCTTCTCCAGCCTTGAGGAGCTTCTCTCCACCCAGTGCGACAGGTTCAGCGCAGAGGAGGTGGGTTTTCTGTAACTAGCATAGCATTTATGTTCGTAGTTATTGAGAGTTAAATAGTAAGACTCTATGACACTTTTTGTTTTAGATGAAAAATCTGTGGGCCGCCTTCCCTCCAGATGTGGCAGGCAATGTCGACTACAAGAACATCTGCTATGTCATCACACACGGAGAGGAGAAGGAGGAGGAGTAAACTGCTTTCCAGCTACTATTTATCTACCTCTTACCTCAATCCCCTCACATGTGGTTCCTTCATTGGTTCCTTCTTCTCTAAGGCATGTTCAGGTTCCCTCCTTGAATGAATGTTCCTCTCGCTCACACGGCTGATAATAAAAGACTTTAACTCCATTGCTGAGATCCTGAACTGGAAGTCAGGATGGCTTTTGGAGGTGGTGGGAACATTTTCAGTAAACAATAATGCCGTGTCGTCAAACCACGCCACCTCGCAATGTTCTCTCTGCTTTTCTTTGGTACACATTTTGTTTGTTCTCACAACCTACAATAAAGAGCAGAGGAACAAGCATTTCTTGGGTGCTTCCATCAACACTGCTGTTGTAAATATGCTGAAGTATTTTTTGTTTTGAATTTGAGAAAAGCAAGTCCGGTTTTACAGTAAAATACAAATCGATCCGCCTCCATCCATGTCCTTTCTTTATTTCTCTGGAAGTGAGAGACGACAAAGAGAAAAGTGTGAGAAAAAAGAGAGATAAGGTTACAGAGGGAACGAAACTAAGCATCTTTAGTTTGGATACTTCCCACTTCCTTTCCTTCCCTCATTCCTCAGGTTCTTCACCTTAACTCCTCCTCATCATCACAATAATAATAATAATAATAATAATAATAATAATAATAATAATAATAATAATAAAAGGCCTCTATCTTTCTTGCCATTGTGTCTCCCTGATGTTACTGAAGGCCATAAGAAGTCAAAAATTGTTCCTAGCTATCTAGCTAAATTAGCTAACACTATCTAACCGCCTCCACCCCCCAACAACCTAAACACTGACTTTATTAGATTATAAAGTTAAATATAAGTATGTAGTTACAGCATGTTGTTTAGCTTTGCATTTCAGTTTATAATTTTATGCTAAATTGTTACACTGTTGAAAAGTTATCCAGCTAATATTAGCATTAGCTATATAAAAGCTATGTTTACCCGAAAGGTACATTATTTCATAGCTCTGTAATTTCCATTCAATGTACAAAACTCTTAATTTACTGAATAATGAAAGAAGTGTATAGCTTTGATATTTTAATAATATTTTAATAATTAATAAATGATGGATTTTGTGCAGCTGAATGGAAATGTAAAGCTAAGAAACATTATACCTCTCAGGTAAACATGAATATGTTAAAAATTCCTTTACAAACATCTGTTTACCTGAGAAGTACAACATTTATTAACTTAACATTTCCGTTCAATGTACAAAATTCTTAATTTACTGAAAACATCGAAGCTGTACTTGGTTTATTATCAATTTGTTTTGTGTTTGTAGCTAACGGGGCTGAGGAGTTAACGCCACAGCTAGCTGAAGTAACGCTAACTAGCTGCTAAATATTGTCGGTTTCAATATTTTAAGTGAATTTTCTTCATTTTATGAACTGAAATTCACAACAGCTGACTGTTTTAATCACGGTCAGTATTAAAAGTTAGTCATGCCACGTACTGATGTGTCGTTCGCGAACGAGTCGATTCTTTAAGCCGACTCTTTTAGGTGAACGTTGGAAGCCGTCTCACATTTCTGAAGAGATTGTTTTTAATTTTAAAATAAGGACAAGACAATCATGATGACATGGTGCTTTCATCGAAAAGGTTTCAGTAGTTTAAATGTATGTTTCTTTAACGCTGTTAATCACACACAGGGCAACCGTGATCTAAATGAATCCGGCGAATCAGTAACTGAGTCGTTTGGGGCAACAGAACCATTTCGAGTCAGTGTGATGGGGATGTGAATATTTATCAGCATAAATCGACAGAAATCCTCTTTAAAATCTACTTTTATCTATTTAAATCTACTTTAAGTGCAGTTCAGTGCAGACACATTAGATTCAGTACTATTAATATCAGAATGATTACTACAGGCTATCTGTGAGCTTAATTATTCAGTGCCTTGCTGTTTTTTACATAAAGAGTTTAAATAACACATGCAATGCAAACTATAATGTATTGAACAGTTATATAACTATACAACACAATTCAGAGAGAGTTAAAGCGATGGATAGGTAAAGACCGACAACTTGAGAGGAAAAACCCTAGCAATGAGCCGTTTGGGAAAGAGTCGGCTCTTTTGGTGTGATGAGCCGATTCATCTGACTCACTGATTCACTGAACAGAGCCATTATGCACATTGACCAGTAGGGGGCGATGTAGCCATAATTGTCAATGCCACTAAATGCTGTGTGGAATCATAAAAGTCTATTACTAGTTATTGTATTTATTTTATTTATTTAAAAAAAAAAATTAAATCTCCCAAAAAATATGATTACATTTTAAATAATGGATTGTTGAATGATAAGAACCAACCATGTAATCTATGTTGAGATGAAAAGTTTACAGCATGGTGTCTTCAGCACCATTTCAGGTGGCACTTCAGGAGAAACTTGTTTTGCAGGATCTTCTCCCTCAGAGTTTGTTAGAAACCAGGCTGAAACAAAGGCTGAAACATGTCTGATGATCTGATCTGAGCTGCTGCTGCTGCTGAGGAATATATTATATTAACTGATCATCTGGATTATAATTACTTGCCTACGGCACAGAGCTGCAGTTTTTCACGTTAATTAAAATGATACCAGTATTATTTCATTAACACGGGATATCACAAGAGAATCATGTCCTTCCTTTAATAATTCATTTTTTAAGTGTTTTTGTCTGGCACACGTAAATACGCCTCAGTTCAAATAATCCAATACAATAAACATGCATTAGCCTTACTGACTAATATAGTTGTTGTGGTTATTATTTATTTGTATGCATAACTGACTGATCACTTTAATCTAAAATACAATAATACGTAAAGTGTAAAGCCGTAAATGTTTTGTGTCTACAGTTTTAACTTTGTGTATACTGTTTGAGTTCTGTGTGTCAAAAGTTCAGGAATGAAACGCTCTAATGGCTGCAATAAATAAATACGGACCAGGTGCCAAAAGTTAATCTATAACCTGGATTCAATCAAAGTTTAACTATTCATCCTGTTGTGCCAAACTTCCTTGTCTTAAAAAGATAAGGATTTCTGTTTCATTTTACAGTACATGAAAATTCAGCTGCTATGTAAGCTGTTGAATTGTGGGTTGTGATTGGTCAGAAGGTATAGATTCATCTCCTGTAACAGCAGCCCTGACAGTCGTGCAGTTTGTATCAGTGAGCTCCTTCTCATATAGGAACCTTATCGTTCCTATGGTAACAGCTCATTCACAGGAACTTGTATGACGGCGCTCCACACGTGTTTCAAAACGTGATGGTGATTTTCTGTAAGAAAACGTTCATTGAATATTTATGGAAGGAGTCTCCAGTGCTAGCGCTTTGTAACATACAAATCCTTCCTGATGGAGCCGGTACCCTCGGGGTCGAGGACCTTCTCGGTAATAAGACAAACAGGGTTTTTTCCCCCCGTCTTATTAACTTCAAGAGAGAGAAAAAGAGAGGCTGTTGAGGGAAAGACTGTTTATAGCTGCTATAACATAAGTGAAAACAGGAACTAACTTGTTTCCTTGACGTCCCAGAACATTCAATATAATTATAAACAGATAAAAAGCATGACATAGTTATTTAATATAAAAAAAAATTAAACGATTGGGGCAAGTTGCTGTGGTGTAAGAGGAATAAAACACTTTGGGATGTGCTGTTATAGTCAGGTGATGTACTTCAGGGTGGTAACAGTAACTCCGCTCCGCACTGTCCTGTTCCTGAGTATTTACCTCAACAGCTCCACACACCTCAGATGGCTTCAACGATATTAGATTATTTTAAAAATAAAGAAAGATTCCTGATTATAAAGTTTTTTAATGACAGTTTAGTATCAATAACGACTGACTTCAGCAGTAAACATGGCAAAAGTGTGCATAATCAGAACAGTAATCCCAGTTCAGGATTTTTAATCAGTGATTTGTTGGAGTGGTCCAGCACAACTCGAATTAAAATGACAAAAGCTACCTCTGGTTAAACTGTTGCGACTAACAGTACGGTTTCTAGTCGGCCATGATGGTACATTTGCCTAAAGATTTGAATGAGTGAAGGTTTTGTTTGTACTGAAGAGGTTTATGAAGTTTAGGGAATTAGAGATCAGGGATTAGGGAATGGGACACTGTTTTATTCAGGTGGTTATTTTACGAGGGTGGACGGAAAAGTATAAATTTACAGAAAGCAGAGAGAGAGAGAGAGAGAGAGAGAGAGAGAGAAAGACACAGTGAGAGTTTTACTTCCGGGTTTCTGTCAGCGCTGTCTGTAGCAAGCTCTCCGCGCGCGCCGCGTTTCCGCATACTTTCCAGCAGATTCACCTGCGCGTGTGCACGCTCAGATCAAACGCCCAGGTGTTTATAACATCGCGAGCTGTCATGTCGCCGTAACTACCGCTCGTTAACGTTCATCTCAGCTCCCATGACGTGACAGGGACGGATCACTATCTCGGTGCCTGTAGATTTTTTTTTTTTTTTTTTTTTAAACATATATATCTATATCTATATATACACCGTGTGGACACCATGATGGTTTGCTGCACGTCACTGGGTCTCGCGCTTGTCACCGCGCTGCTCCTGTGCACACCGAGTCGCGTGCACGGCTCTCAGGGCGATAAGGAGCCCGTGTACCGGGACTGCGTGAAGCAGTGCGCGCGCACCAACTGCACCGGCGCCAAACTGCGCGGCTTCCAGTCCGCTCAGCCGCCTTACATGGCGCTCACGGGTAAGCTTCCGTCTCCCAGGTACAGCTACATCAGTCTGCTACACTACATTGCTTCATCGATTATTTTAACCAGTTATCACCTCGCCGCTGGGTTAGCGTTCAGGGCTTGTTTTCCGGGTGTCATACTAGATTTTTTGTTTTTGTTTTGTTTTGGTACCCGTATTGTGCTGAAACACGCGTCCGGTCCCGCCTTCTGCGCTAGGATTGGTCAATAGTCCGTGCTCGGAATCAGTCCCCGTCGCTGATTGGACAGCGAAAAGCGCAGTTAGCCAATCCTATTGTTGAAGGTCGAACGGAATACGGGTGCTGACTTATCAAAACAAACACAAGGGACGGTTTAAAGAAATGATATTTAGAGTTATATATATATATATATATATATATATATATATATATATATATATATATATATACGTATGTCATGTTGTTTTGTCTCTGACAAATTTGTGTCCAAAAAAAAAAACTAGTTTTACAATTATATTATAACTTATATTCCATGTAGTTACAGTTACCTCTCCAGTCAACCTTCTCATCGCTGTCATCTACCGACCCCCTGGTCCCCTCGGACCTTCCTTGAAGAAATGGATATGCTCCTCAGTCTTTTCCCTACTCACACCCCTCTTACTGTCCTTAGAGACTTCAACCTCCCTGCTGACAAACTCCAGTCCTCTTGCCTTCTCCCTCTTCTGCATTCCTTTTCCTTAACTTTCAACAGCTGTCCTCCTACACACAAAGGAGGTAACACGCTGGACCTTGTCTTCTGTCACCCCTTTCCTACTACAGACATCAGTGCTACCCCTCTTCACATCTCTGACCATCTCTTGGTATCCTTCACCATCACCCTCCCTATCATGCCTAAAACCACCAGCCATCTATACTTCTCTCCCACTCGTAAAAACCTCCACTCTATCTCCCCTTCCTCCTTAGCTTCCTGCACCCTATCATCCCTTCCTGTCCCTGACTCCTTTTCCTCCCTACCATTGGAGCTAGCCACCGACACTTTCCTCTCCTCACTTTCCTCTTCCATGGACCTCCTCTGTCCTCTATCCTCTAAACCCAGGAAGATTTCCAACCCGGCTCCTTGGCTATCAGATGTGTTAAGCAGTAACCGGAGAGAATTAAGAACAGCAGAGAAGAAGTGGAAGAAATCACAACTCGACACAGATCTTGTCTCTTACCGTGCTCTCCTGTCCAAATTTTCATCTGAAGTGACTTCCGCCAAGACTGTCTTCTACAAAGAAAAGCTGTAATCCTCCGCACAAGATCCTCGCAAGCTCCACAACATCTTTTCTTCACTACTCAACCCACCGGGTCCTCCTGCTCCATCCTCCCTGACTGCTGAAGACTTTGCCTCTTATTATGATGAGAAGATTGGAAAAATCTGCCAGACATTCACTTCTACTCCTACACTACATACTGAGGACTCTCCTTCTGATTCGCTGACACAGTTTTCTAAACTAACAACAGAAGAAATCCTGCAAATCATCTTATCCTGCAATCCTACCACCTGCCCATTGGATCCAATCCCTTCCACAATGCTCCAGACCATCTCTCAAGACCTCCTCCCATTCATCACCACTATCGTCAATGGCTCCCTAACATCTGGTCATGTACCAACCTCATTCAAGAGAGCAAGGGTTATTCCCATCCTGAAGAAACCCTCTCTAGATCCCTCTGACATCAGCA
>CM040986.1:2387565-2402560 GCA_022985145.1 Pangasius djambal | reverse complement strand
CACACACACACACACACACACACACTGCATTCCAGCAGTTTACAATGGCATGCTCTGCCACGCACTGATCACAAGCCTGATTGTGTCCCAGCACTCGGGTAAAGAATACACTCCTTTCACGAGACTCTGCAACCTCCTCCCACACTGTGTGTCTGTGTGTCCCCTACTCCAGCCTCATTTTTGCCTAGAATAGGTCCCTCTATTGGATGGGCTGTTAAATGCCTTGAGTGTCCTGCATTATTTCTGATGTAGTTTTAAATCTTTATGTTCTTAAGTCTTAGCTAAAATCATTTTTGTTACCAACAAGACTGTACATAATGGTCCCTATGCCCTACATAGTGCACTATACAGAGACATTTTGGATTCTATTTCATATACACGGACCCAAGGAAGGAGTAAAACAACACCAAGTGTTAATACAGAACCACTTTATTTCTTTCTTAAAGCTTCTTTGCACACACCAGTGCAGGGAGAAGAGACAAAGAAAAAGAGAGAGAGGGATGGACGTTTACATGGCCAAAAAATAAATAAATAAATAAAACATGGTGCCTTCAGGCTTCCTTACTGGCTGGTGGACTTGTTGGGACACTCAAGTTGTAACGCAGCATTTTAATATTAAACCCCTTTTTTTCTACTCATCCAAAACCACAGAAGAACCTCACTGATGCTCCACATCTTGATCAATCTAGAAGCAACTCAAATAAATGAGCTCAGTATGTATCTAAATACCCTAGATCAACCGAGAAGAGTTAGCTAGACCAATAATATGAGGCTAATCTAATCAATCTAAATGCAAAAAATATAACAAAATGATCTAAGTGAGTCTGGATTAGTCTAGAAAAGCTAGCTAAAACTGCATAGATCTGAGCTAAAATTATATTTTATATATATATATACTCCTGAACAAAATCTTAAGACCAGGGAAAATATTACAAGTATTCACACTTCGCACTGGTGGATTGTAACCAGGTTGTAAGTACTTCTTCAAAATGCCAAAAAAAGAAACAAGAGCAAGAGACAAAAAATAGAGAGTAGGCAATTTATTGAAAACTGCATTTAAACTCAAACAGGCTGGTCATCAGCTGATCAAAGGTTTAAGCCATAACCATAGAATTTAAAAGTTAAAATCTTTGCGAAAATATGGCTTTAATGTCATTGTCCTTCAGACAGTCACACTGTCATGATCTCCTGATGGCAAAAGCAAAAAGGCTTTCTGTTTTTGAACGTGGCAGGATTGTTGAGCTGCACAAGCAAAGGATCTCACAACCGAGGTTGGACGCAGTAAGACAGTCATTTCTTAAAAGATCCTGAGAGTTAGGGGACAAAAAAAATCAAGAGGTAGACCCAAAAAAATTTCACCTGCACTGAGCCGGAGGATCCGACGGGCTGTCCGTGAAGACACAGGCCGATCCTCGACCCAAATTAAGGCCCTTACTGCTGCTGACTGCAACCCAATAACCATAAGACGGCATCTGCGAGAGAAGGGCTTAAAGAACAAAAACACGTCTTTGAAAGCCACGTCTCCTCCCACGCCACAAACTTGCCCATTTGGAATTTGCAAGGGAGCACCAAACATGGGACACTGAAAGATGGAGGAAAGTCTTATTCTCGGATGAGAAAAAATTTAACCTGGATGGTCCTGATGGCTTCCAACGATACTGGCATGACAAGGAGATCCCACTGGAGATGTTTTCTACGCGGCACAGTGGAGGAGATTCCATCATGATCTGGGATGCTTTTTCCTTCAATGGGAAAATGGAGCTTCAGGTTGTGCAGGGGCGTCAAACGGCGGCTGGCTATGTGGACATGTTGCAGCAGGCGTCCGTCTTGACTGAGGGCCCTCGTCTGTGTGGTAATGACTGGGTCTTTCAACAGGACAACGCTGCAGTTCACAACGCCCGCCTGATGAAGGACTTCTTCCAGGACGATAACGTTGCACTTCTGGACCATCCTGCGTGTTCCCCTGATCTAAATCCCCTTGAGAATGTTTGGGGATGGATGGCAAGGGAAGTTTACAAAAACGGACGTCAGGTCCAGACTGTGGATGCCCTTCATGAAGCCATCTTCACCACATGGAGCAACGTTCCCACCAGCCTCCTGGAAACAGCTGCATCAAGCATGCTGAAATGAGTGTTTGAAGTTATCACCAAGAACGGTGGGGCTACTCAGTACTGAGTCCTTTTTTGACACTTTTAGTTCTGTTGTGGGTATTTTTGGGCTATGGTCTTAAACTTTTGATCAGCTGATGAACAGCCTGTTTGAGTTTAAATGCAGTTTTCAATAAATTGCCAATCTCTGTTTTTTTGTCTCTTGCTCCTTTTTCTTTTTTTGACATTTTGAAGCAGTTCTTACAACCTGGTTATGATCCACCAGCGCGAAATGCAAATACTTGGAATGTTTCCCCCGGTCTTAAGATTTTGTTCAGGAGTAAATATATAAATACATATATACACACACATACACAGCTAAGTCTCCTAAATCAATCATGAACAACTAGCTAGACCAATGCTAATAATCCAGAATTGTTAGCTGTAGCTAAATTTAAGATCAACATGGATTGGATTTGATGTGGATTTGGTGGGGAGATCTAGACTGATCTAGAAGCACTGAGTAGCTGCCAGTGCTGGGGCCTTGAGCAAGGCCCTTTACCCTCATCTGCTCAAGTGTATAAACGAGATGAATGTAAGTCACTCTGGATAAGGGCATCTGCCAAATGCCATAAATGATGTAGGCCTAAACGTAGATTACCTCAATCTTCTGGATTGATCAACAAACACCAAGCTGAATTGAAATGTGGCTAAATTTTCTAGAACATTCTAGAAAAGCTACCTACACCAACACAAATTGAGCTAGAAAGATTTCTTTAGACTGATCTAGAAAAACTAGCCAGATCTGTCTAACTTGATCTAGAGAGGCTAATTTGAACCTAGAAGAGCTAGCCGCTAGCTGGAGCTAGCTATTGATCTGTTCTGATAGTAGCTAGTAAATAGTAGCTATTAATCTACTTTGTGAGTAGAAAAAAAGGGGTTATAAAAGGTACAATTTGTAATATCTAAGTAATGTCTGGTTCAGTGTCAAATTATTGGGAAAAAACTTATCATATCTTTAATTGAACAATGATTATTTTAACCTTCATTTTATCTATAAGCCATTTATTGCAGTTTGGTATTCTGGAATGATTGACAAACAAGGTGAAAAAAAAATTAAAATAAATACACTTTAAATCTTAAAGTTTCATGTTGACCATGCCTGATCCTCTACAACACAGTGCGTATAGCATAAGGCTCTAAAGTCTGAGTGCACAACTAACAAGTGTTTTATCCAATTTTAACAACCATTTCACTCCGTTGCTACTCATTATTTAAAACTCAAATCCATTGGTTGATTCGTATAAAAAAAAAAAAAAAAAAAAAATCAAACCTACACAAGGTTTCCCATTAATCTAAATGATGTAGTCAATCAGCCGAAGACGTGTTTGGTGTGTGAAGTTTTCTTCTATGGAGCTACGAGGCTAGCTACATTACCTAGCCTCTGAATAAATCTAACCCTAGCTACATCATCGACCAATGGATCGACCAATAAAGGTCAGGGTAAATCTATGTGAAAGTAGATCGACGTAGAAAAACTACTTACAGCAACACAGGTTCGAGCCACAAGAGCTGGCTCAATTCGTTTAGATCGATCTAGAAAAACTACGAGCATTTTCCAGATCAGTCTAGAAAAGCCATGTACATCAGCATAATTAGTGGGAGTCAATCTCAGTCTCAGTTCGTCAACATCGTGAAGCTCAAACTGGAACGTTACTTATGGAGGAAGCCATTTTGTCAGTGCACTAGGCCCCGCCTCCTTAAAGTATGAAGGTGGAACTTAAATGTGTGAACATGGACTAATACTGTCATTTAACACAATTGTTCATTTAAAAAAAAAAAAAAAAACAACAAAAAAAAAAAAGACACTATGGATCTTAACGATATCGTTCGAAGCAAGCACATGAAGTTTTAGGAATGGATTTAGAAAAAAGATTTTTGGGTGAGATACGTTTGCATGATCATTAGTAGATGTGCAAAAGCTAAAACAAAGCACTTAACACGTCTTGGCTGATCGATGTCGTTTGGCGAAACAAAAAAAAAAAAAAAAAACGTTGTGTGTGTATAAAACATTTTTTTTCCACTCCTCTATGGTTGTGTTTTCGATGGAATAAAAACCTGGTCGGCTCCACTCAGTGTTTCAGCGTTCTCATGGTGACTGTTATGAACACACTCCGAGCCCCTCCGCTCCAAAATATCTAAGGCTATATTTACCCGCCAGCTGAACATGCTCACTCTCTCTCTCTCACACACACACACACACACACACACACGCGCACACACAAAAGTGCACAAGTGGCAATTTGAAACAAAGACACGTTGACACCGGTGTTAATCCTCCAGGGAGCAAATAAGCACTCACATCGTTCAATGGAAATGGAGCTTCAGTGACGACAACAGACACAACTGTATACTGGACAAGATGGGATAAGGCATAAGTGGAACACACACACACACACACACACACACACACACACACACACACACACACAGTTTCAAATTCTTCCATTTTTTCCTCTCAAGGCATTCCAGGTGAAAAACATGCTTCAAATCACTTCCTGAATGGAAAACATTAATAAAAATGTAAGAAAAAAAACACTTTGTGGTTAAAAAAAAAAAAATGAACACAACAGTATAAAAGAAGCAACCACAGCAGCAGTGAAAAGAAAAAAGAAAAGGCAAAGCAAACATTACAGCTGCTCCAACATATCATCTGTGAGCTGTGTCACGATATTATCGATATATATATATATTATTTGATACCCTTCAATATGCCTAAATACTGCGCTCATACTGATCAATACGTAAATGTGCAATATGTAAATGAGCACACTAAACGGTCACAGGCCTTCACACACCCTCAATCAAGAGTCGGACGTCTTGTTCAAACACTCGCAAATCTAAAATGGTTATCTCATGTGTCCACACGTAATTCAACAATATTAGCATTTACGTTCTTCTTTTATTTATTTTTTTTTTTGGAAGGTGCTTCAACTAGCATCCAGAAAAAAAAAATGAACAATTTTTTCTGCTTGCTACAAACTCGGACAAAACGTTACATCGCTATTGCACTAAAATAACGTGTCAAAACGGTATGTCATTGATGTTAACGTTCTATTTTGACATGTTTTCGCAGTTTAGGACGTTGGCCAAAACGTTGGTCCAACTCGCTGGTGCGATGATGATTTCCCTCTGCTGGTGGGCACTGGTATTACACCATGAGGCACCTTTACGAAAATTTACGGTAACTCTAGATCTTAGCAGCACCCATGCTAAGGCCTCTCTGAATAAAATGAAATTATTCTAGAAATTGTGAGATTTCTGTACGGATATTTAAAAGCGCAGATGGTGCTTCGCCAGGCCACTTCATTAGTTTCTCAAAAAAACAAAATTTACTAAGGAACCGGTCTCTAGCTATCAAACGCGTACTAGCATCCCAAAATAAATGTCAAAAGAGTACACCGTCAGACCTACCAGTCCCGAAGAGGACTAACGTGTGATCGCGCCAGCGGTCAGGGGAGGGCTACAAACGCAGAACATTTTCGATATCGTCCTTTCACAAATCACTTGTCTAAGCTAGAAACAAGGCTACCAAGGAGCGTCAGTTAATATCGTAAAGTTCAAACCACCTACGCAACTGTCAATCATTCCGGAAGCATGTGTCGATCGGAATCATCTGCCATTTTTATCAGAGGAAAGAAGAAGAAGACTGCTCTTTTGCGGTATTTTTAGTGAGAACTCATAGCGGCGTTCTCCGATGTTAAAATGCGGAGCTCCTACGCAAAACACGTAAAGGTTGGCAGGTCTGGACCATGAGCAGTGGGATATGCTGGAACATCAAATTGCGACATACCACGTTAACGTAAAAGTGTACTATTTATAGTGTACTAGTATATGGTTTGGGATGCAGGCGAACACTAGCATGGATTTCAAAACCATATCCCCCTGCTGGCGGATGGCGGCATGCAGGCGCAAGTATTGCTTTAACACTAATATTAACTTTGAAAATATTAGCAAACGTCAGTGCCCTTCATCTTCTCATCTTTTTTTTTTTTCCCCCAAATCGCTTGGATTTGGAATTTTGTCTCAAATGATGTCATCGTGAGTTATGCTAAGGGGAAAAAAAAAAATGGCAGTTGAATATTTAACAGCGTGTCCCACTCCTGACCTCTCTGATTTACCCCATTTTTAAGATTTCTGTACGAAATATAAATAGTTATGGGTGACACTTAAACAAACCATGTCAATAAAGTTTGGCAAAATATCCAATCTAAGCTCTTCTACTCAAGGCAAAGCTCAGTAAAGGCAAACACATGGTGAGAAATGTAAATAAAAAAAGTACAAAAATCAAACACGTGTGAACTAAGCAACTAAAAGAAACTCTCTTCACAGCTGTCCATAGCAGAGTGGTAAAAAGTGTAAACTCAATTCGTAAACTCGAAATTCACAGACTCGTCCTGACTGGAGGGATGGGGGAGGAGGGGGTGGGGCTCTGAGACAGGCTCCTCCTATTCCAGCTTGACTCCAGCCTTCTCTGTGTTGAGGAGGTGGAGGCTGTCGTCTATGAGGAAACTGAAAAAATGGAAAAATCCTTTTTAGCAGGCAGGTTCTGGAGTTAAAATTCTTAAGTACTATTTCAGTCCCTGTTTGGATTTAAATAAGTTATTACTATAGAAACAATAACGTATTTGAAAGAGCGCATTAATATAACCTGTGATTTACATCTGCACTACATCTGCAAAATTAATCAACATCCTCTGATCGGAACAATCAGAATCCAGAATTCAGAAAGTAAAAAACTTAATATTCAAGTGCATTTAGATAACAGTGAGCCTAGAATTGTGTACTAGCAGTGACAGAGGAGAAGTTGTTGTGTTGACGTGTGTACCTGTAGAAGAGGAAGTGGACAGGGACAGTGCCCAGGTGCCAGGCGGCGTGAGCGTCCAGCACCCAGAAGAGCGGCGGGAAGTCGAGGAGCTCGAGCAGCGCCAGGCCATGCAGCAGCACCACCACCACGCCGCACTTCCACCAGTACAGCAACGTCCTCCGGTTCTGCCAGCACCAACCGAGCCACCACAGCAGGTTTACCATGCCTGAAATACGAAATACGGAGAATATAACCGTCAGTAAACACGGCTAGGTTAGCTCTCATTTGCCAAGCTTTTACTCACTAAGTTATCTTTCACTTGCTAAGTTAGCTTTTAGTCACTAGGTTAGATTTCAATCATTAGATTAGAGTCCACACGCAAGGTCAGATTTAACTCACTAGGTCAGAGTCCACTAGCTGGGTCAGAGTCCACTCGCAAAGTCAGAGTCCACTCGCTAGGTCAGAGTCCACTTGCTAGGTCAGAGTACACTAGCTGGGTCAGAGTACACTAGCTGGGTCAGAGTCCACTCACTACTGTAGGTCAGATTTCACTCACTAGATTAGCTTTCATTCTCCAGTTTACTGTTTTCTTGCTAGTTTGCTCACACAGAAAGAGAATGTTCAAACAGAAGTACAGCTTTAATAATAAAGCTTGTGATTGGTTACGATGGAATGTACAGACTTTTTAAAATGTTTTTTGAATGTCCAACAAGGAACACGTCTACACTTTTCCCTCTTCAAAAATGTCACGAAATATGAATGTACATCAATATGCAAATTTGGAAACTCCCATGTCCTACTGCCAACAGAGCTTACAGTCCGTTACTTCCTATGACATTGGCTAATCAATAACTAGCTCAGCAGGCAGGTTCTGGAGCTAAGAATTCTTAGACACTAGTTCATCCCTGATTGGTTTTAAAGCTGTGGAGCAATCACAGCTTGTATGTATCCTTGTACTTGTCTATAATCTAGATTATCACAGGAGTTTAAACACCACACATGTGACTGCAGGGTTTGTAATAACAGATAAACACCAAGTGCAAACTCTTTACTGACCTATGGTTGCGTTGGCGGCCATGTTGTAGCCGTAGTCGAAGCTAACAAAGGTGAGATAGGAGACGTGGGAGGTGAAGGCCAGGATGAGCAAAACTCCAACAATGCTGGACACGCCGGGCCGCCGCAAACCCAGCGTCCTAAACACCACACACCATAATTTAAGTTAAAACACAGGACTGTCTCAGACTACCAAACAGTAAACTAACACATACATAGCTAACATTTCTTGTTTACTGTAAAAAAAAAACAAAAAAACAAAAGCATTTAGTTAGTTGGCTAGCTAGCTGTCCTAGCTGTTAGTCAGTTCACTCTTCAATACAAGAGTAAAACTCTTTTACATAATTAGGTCAGGTTTTTCGTTCGTAAAAATGTAATACAACCCGACTGACTTGTATTTAACTAGCTAGCACTTAATACTGTTTAAAACATCTGCTAAGAGACAAGTACAGGTAAACATGTTTTGTTAAATATATCATTTCATAAATATTTACCTGACGCAGCACAGGTAGATGGAGTAGAGGATCACCGCTGATGCACAAAAATAGTCCATCTTCTGCAACAGCAAATAATAGCTGTTATAGATTTTATTTTGCATCCTATCAAAATATTGTCTGTGGGTCATTAAGGCTGGAACTTATGTTAAATAAATTAAATCGGATAAACCAATGGCAGAATTTCACAAGCTAAACTCCCTTTCAGACTTTTTCATTTATTCAGCTTAGCAGAACTGGTAGACTAGCTATCTACATACAACAGCTTGCTAACACTAACTAGCTATATAGTTACCTCAGCTCAGGTAGCCAAGTTTGCTAACAAGCTAACATAGTGTGTACTGTAATCAGAAGTAGTAGCCAAGTTCACTAGCTAGGTTTGCTTGTTTCACAATTAAAATACTTCGTCGTCAGTTCATTTTATGATCATTATTGCTGTATGAAATCAGTGGATCCACAACAAATAGACGTTTGCTCCTTTAGTGCACAAATCATGGCCTATTACACGTTACAATTTCAGTGTAGCTGAATCTGTAGCTCCACAGCAATTCCTTACAAAATAGGTGGGATTTCTTTATGCATCAGTGGGCGGAGACCTTTTGACTGTCGACGCCCCCAACCGAAGAAGCAGCTGCACTCTATGAAAGATTTATTTGTTTCAGCTCTTGTATGTGTGGGGGGGGCTTTTTTTTTTTGTCATACCTAAGCAAATTTACCTGAGCCTTACCACAACATTTCAACGTACGTATGTGTTGACATGCTGTGCAAACCATAAATAAACTTGACTCAAGTACCTCGGTTAGATAAGTGTCTCTGGTGTGAAATACTGTAGACCAGAACCAGGCATTCAGTGACACCTGCAGGAAAAAGAGGAATATTCACGTTAAACCTGGGATTAAGTCAGTGAGCTGGTTGTTTAGGAAGTGAAGTGATGGCTGGCGACGTTAAGTGGGTGGGGCGAGAAAAAGATGCCCAGACTTTATGACGTAAAGCAATGTGTTCCTGCTGACTAGCCTATTAATTGTGATAAATGTATCCTACAGCTGATTAGCCATAAAATGGGTGGTTTTGTGTACGTTCTGTAGCTAGCTATGTAGTATGTGCTACAAGTGAAACCATGGTAACCGGGAGTAAACTAAGATAAGTAACGCAAGGCGAGAAAATTCTGATTGTGCAAAAAAAATTACGTCTTTAACTAGTCACGTGGTGAAAACGTAGTTACGTATTAAATCGTAGTGCTTTCACGCTTGCAAGCAACAAATTGTGTCTTGTGGGCGTGGCCTGTTAAGCAGGTTTTAAGTTGTGAAAACAATATGGTAAGTAGCTAAAATGTAGTTTTTATTTGTGTGAATTTGTGTTACATACTATGCAAAGCAACCTGGGTGTAAAAAAAAAAAAAACTTGCTACATACAGTAAATTGAACTTGTAAACAGACAAACAAACATATCACACACACACACACACACACAGAGAAAGGGTTCTCACCAGTGAGAAGGCGGTGACGGTGTGGTACATGGGGCACTGGCGTGGGACGGCGCTGCGGTAGCGCAGCAGCATCAGTAAACACGCCAGACCGTTGAGCAGCGACGCCAGGGCTGACGCCGGCTCCTCAAAACACAGGAAGCGCACAAATGGCCACTGGACACACACATCCTCTACATTTACTTATTCGTCTAACAAAACATTTTAAACATTATATAATACAATTTTTCACAAACCAAACACTCTTACAAGGCGTAAACTTACACTTGAGTGTTAATCTGTATATACTTGAAAAGACGAAGTGAATTTCTCTAAATATATGTTCTATTTCTTTGTATTTTTTTCATATATATTTTGACATTAAATTACAACAGTGGCTAAGGTATTCATACAGAGGAGTTAAGGTATTCACACAAAGGGCCAAACCTTAAAAAAGAAAACTAGTCTAGTAAACGACGAATCAAATGTTAGTTGTGTGTCATTTTTAATCACCATCTTCCATATTTGGGCATTTCTTCCTGTTCTTAGTTAGATTAGTGTCACCTAAAACTTGTTTCGTAGACAGTTACTTTTCTATATTGAATAATAAACTGAAGCGCCAACACATTTCCCTTCATTTTCCTTCAACAAATCCACATTCCGTCAATATGCAAATTACACACCCCGCCCCCTAAACCAGAGTGGTCAGTATTTGCATAAATTAACATGATTGGCTCTTGTACTTTATGACTTAGTAACATTTCTCTGATAGTTAAAACTCTGGGGTTTTTTTGTTTTTTTTTACTTTTATGTTTACTTTAACTACTACTTTATTTGAACAAGTTTCTCATTTCCACCTTCTGTATATAAGCTATCTGTCTTATCTCTCCTCTGTGTTTCCCAGAATTTAGTTTGTTGTTATTTCTAAGTATTCCTACTTCATAGTGTACAATGTATTTTTGGTGTATTTTTGGCTTTCTGAATTTTGAATACTAAGTGCCTCAGGGTTAATTTCACGGAAATGTCACCTCACCATGGAAACAAATTTGTGCGCACAGAAAAAAAAACCCACTTTAAACTGCCCACTTGGGTCTATATTTGACTGTTCTGACTGAACGTTTAACGAAATGGTATCATTTACACACACACACACACACACACACACACACACACACACACACACACACACAATGTTTCAACAGAGCCACATTCCATTAATGAATGTCCTGCAGGCTGGAGTCGTCCTGGAGGGGGTCTCGTTTCAGTACTACTTAACTAGGTTTCCTCAGTAGTGTACGTAAAAATACAACACAATTTAAACTTATTTATGTATTAATTTAAGTATTTTATATTACAGCATTGTTGAATTCTGGATTCTGATTGGTCAGAAGGTTTATATTAACGCGCTCCTTCTAATACATTATTATGACCCGTTTCTCTAGTGTCAGCTCATTCACAGGGAAGCACAAAGAATAAAGAAAAACAAACAAAAACATGTGCAATCGTTGATATGGTGAAGTTTTTTTGCTTATATAACATTTATGGAAGGAGTCTCCAGTGTCAGCACTTAGTAACAGTCAGAGGTAAAGCCGTGGCTTTCAGTTTTCTGACATCTTCAGGACAGAGGAGTTTACGCTTTGTGGTTTCTTGGTGCCGTTTTTTTTTTTTTTTTTTTGCCTTATTAACTTCAAGGCAGTAAAATGACATCTGGTACTGTTTCAATACCAACCTTGCCATGGAACTGAGGCACTCGATAGCCCTCGGCCTGATAAAGTCCAACTGTGGTCCACATGCACTGATAACGACAGTCATCCCGACACGTCCAACCTGCAAGGACAGTCACATGCTGAAGTCTGATACATACCAGACATGGCAACAGCGAAAATGAGAAAATATTCACAAACCATTTTTGTTTCAATACTATTTACAAGTCTGATGTGGGGATATTTTGGCCATCTATAAAAAATAATAATGTATCTTATTATTGGCTATTACAATATTATAATAACAGAGATGAAATTATGCAAAGCCGCAACCCTGCTTTAGCGTTTCCCACCAATTGTCCGTTTTGGTTGCTCAGCACTACAGGTATACATCAGGACTGGGATCCTGTGGATATGTAGACATTTCTCAAGCGAAATAACTGAACCCTTGCACTGACCCTCTGGTCTTATACAACACTTCGAATTTGAAACTAACTTTGAAATTATGAAGTTGTCAGGAATACCATAAATTTATCACACTGTTTTAGCTCTTTTAAGACATTTATTTTTAAAAAGCTAACATCAGCATGATTTTCCAAGCAACTTTTCTGTCCATCAAGAAAATCCAGAAATTCAACATTACGACACGTTTGTGCTATCGTTACTCCCCTCGGCTTACTTTGCTCTTAACAAATCCTCACTCTTCATAGCTGCTTAAAAAATATTTTCTGTGAAATATGTGCTTCTCTACAAGCGTAGAAGGTTTTAGAAACCTATAATAACAACTGCTAATGTTTAAACCTTGTGGGCAGAGGTGTGGAAATGTTGAACTCATTACACTCTAGCTAAAATCGATTGATTTCGCTTCTTAGCTAGCTGTGCATGTTTTCCAGTTAACATTTCATATCTAGCTAAATAAGGTTGATTGATTTTTAGATAAAACAATAAAAAGTGTTGTGTCAAACAATTTTAATTGAATATTACGAGCTGTGTGAATGAAATTCACCATGTCATCAAGCTTTGGGAAAAAAAAAAAAAGCTAGCTAAGCATACTCTTTGTATAAATTTGATAGAAGATATAACCACACAACTTGCTGGGTTATGACCGACAAATTTGTTTGAAGTAACTGATTTTCTGTTAAAGTTTTTTTTCCCCTCCAAACCAAAACAGCTCCACAAGGTGTAACTCAACAGTGACTGAATTTCTCCACAGAAAAATGGAGGTTTGGTGAGCAGTGGAAGCTACTTGTAACTGCAGTGTCATTTTATGTTGTATGGAGTCTTTTCTTAGTAAACCAACACATCTGAGGTAAATACTGATATTCTTCACAATAATGTATCATTTCCATTGTCACTCTGCCTTAACATTTATTTATACAGGACTTTGTGCTAGCTAGCTAGCTAGCTAGCTAAATTGTTGGCCTCAGTCAGTAGCTAGTGTATACTTGGTGTCTATGTATCCAAGTTGCCTAGCAACAGTGCTCTCCTCACTTTAGCCACTAGAACAGTGTATTGTGTGTTCACCTTCCCATGTCGAAGGAATGCTAGCTGTCATCAATAATAATGATAATTACATTTACATTTGTGGCATTTGGCAGACGCCCTTATCCAGAGCGACTTACAATAGTGCTTTGAAGTCTATCAAAAATACATTCTGATATTGGCTCACTAGGTCACAAACTAGGAATACCATCAGCCCAAAACTCTGTTGGGAGGGTTTTTTTTTTTGTTTGTTTGTTTTTTTTTTTTTTTTTTTTTTTTTTTTTTTTTTTTTTTTTTTTTTTTTTTTTTTGGGAGTGTGTGTGTGTGTAAGTGCTAACTAAAGTACTTTATGAAGAAGTAAGTCTTTAGATGTTGTTTGAAGACTGCCAGTGACTCAGCTGTTTGGACATCTAAGGGAAGTTCATTCCACCACCTTGGTGACAGAACAGAGAAGACTCTCGATGCATGTCTTCCTTGTACCCTGAGAGATGGTGGGACCAGTCGAGCAGTGCTAGAGGATCTGAGGGAACAGGGTGCCACGTGAGGTGTGATAAGAGCTTTGAGATAAGTGGGTGCTGGTCCGTTTTTGGCTTTGTAGGCGAGCATCAGTGTTTTAAATCTGATGCGGGCAGCTACAGGAAGCCAGTGGAGGGAGCACAGGAATGGGGCTGTGTGGGAAAATTTAGGAAGATTGAAAACCAATCGTGCAGCTGCATTTTGAATCAGTTGCAGAAGACGAATGGCGCTCAGAGGCAGACCTGCCAGGAGTGAGTTGCAGTAGTCCAGCCTTGAAATGACAAGGGACTGAACAAGCACCTGTGTAGCCTGTGTGGAAAGAAATGGACGAATTCTTCTAATGTTATAGAGGAGAAATCGACATGAGCGTGTCAGATTAGCAATGTGAGAGGAGAAGGACAGTTGAGTGTCCATGGTTACCCCAAGGTTGCGTGCAGTAACTGAAGGCGAAATCAGAGAGTTGTCCAGGGAGATTGCAAGATCCTGAGATGGGGATGAATCACCTGGGATGAACAGCAGTTCAGTTTTGGTGGGATTAACTTTCAGCTGATTAGCTGTCATCCATGATGAAATGTCTTCCAGACATGCTGATATCTGAGCAGAAACATGAGTGTCTGAGGGAGGGAAGGAGAGGATGAGTTGAGTGTCATCTGCATAGCAGTGGTTTGAAAACCCATGTGAGGATATGACCACACCAAGAGATCGTGTATAAAGGGAGAACAGGAGAGGACCAAGTACTGAGCCTTGTGGAACACCAGTGGAGAGTCTGCGGGGAGCAGATGTGGATCCCCTCCATGTCACCTGATATGACCGTCCTTCCAGGTAGGAAGCAAACCACTGCCATGCTGCACCACAAATTCCTAGGCTCAAGGGTGGACAAGAGAGTCTTGTGGTTCACTGTGTCAAACGCTGCTGAAAGGTCAAGGAGGATGAGGACTGAAGATAGTTTGGCTGATCTAGCGGCATGTAGCTTCTCAGTGACAGCCAAAAGGGCAGTCTCTGTGGAGTATATTGGTTTGAAGCCAGACTGATTGGGATCTTGGAGGTTGTTCTGTGAGAGATAGAGAGACAGCTGATTATAGACAGTACGTTCAAGGGTTTTAGAAAGAAAAGAGAGAAGTGATACCAGTCGGTAGTTGCTGATGTCAGAGGGATCTAGAGAGGGTTTCTTCAGGATGGGAATAACCCTTGCTCTCTTGAATGAGGTTGGTACATGACCAGATGTTAGGGAGCCATTGACGATAGTGGTGATGAATGGGAGGAGGTCTTGAGAGATGGTCTGGAGCATTGTGGAAGGGATTGGATCCAATGGGCAGGTGGTAGGATTGCAG
>CM040986.1:2365391-2385993 GCA_022985145.1 Pangasius djambal | reverse complement strand
CTCGCTCGTGCTTCTCGCGCGCGCGCTCGCCGCTCGGCAGGAAGTTGTCGAGATTGGAAAGGGTGAAAGAGACAGGACAGAAAACAAAACGAAGCCGACGCGACTTGTTGTTTATGTTTCGGAAAAGTTAGGGAGTCACTGAAGGGTTGAGTAGAGCCGTCCGGGGACTACCGAAGGGATTTAATACCGCAAATAACGACTCGGAGGCTGAATATGGACTGAATGGTGGCCGAAAACCCGATGGAGGCGGCGAGAAGTTTTCGGTTCGTCCTGCTGCTCTGGCTTGTGGGAAAGACGGGAGTCGCGGCGAGAGAAGGTGGGTCTCTGAGCGGAAGACTTGTCAGCCCAAAGCCATCAGTTCGGCGGGTTTGGGAGAAAAACGCACTGATATGAGGTGGCAGTGATGTGGGAAGCGTTGTGAGCGCTCAGCCTGTGTTTTTTAGAGCTCAGTGGTGTGTGAGAAGCGCTCATTAACCCCGCATAGTTTCAGTGTGCTTCACTACCAAGGCTGCACCGATATATCGCTCTCTCTTTACCGCTACTGCGATATGAATCACTTTTGCCATAATGCTGTAACTGGTAAATTACAGAAACCTACAGATTAAGTGTTACTGCATGCTTTTCAGACATCAAGGTGGTTTTCTAATCTCTCACAGGATGGCACACTGCAATCACAATAAGTGGCAATGTAATATACAGTGTACACACACACACACACACAACACAAACATGCATGTAACTTTGCTCTGACAACAGCATGACAACCTGCAATTATGTGCACCGTAAACAGAAAGCTCGAGGTTTGGCGAGGTAAACAAACACTGATGTGCATGAGAAAGAGCAAGGGTGCGTTCGTGTTTTTATTCCAGTTGGTCATAAAAACAACATATCTACTGCTGCAAAAGTGATGCGATAAATGTCACACACGTTGTGGAGGTTACAGGGCTGTTAGGAAGGACTTTTGGCAAAGAATTATTATTATTATTTATTCCTTACTTGTAGAAATTACCTGGAGGATATGTGGAACATGATTAAAAACATTGGATTAAGCCGTTGACCTTAGGAAAAGTTGTTGTGAAACTCTTCTTTAGAAAACTAACTGTTTTCTAAATAACTGACTAACTGTCAATCATTTTATAGACTCTGGACAGGTCACCAGATCCTGAGCTTTGTGAACATGTGTGGAAATCATTCAAATGTCAAAACCATCTAACCATTAGAAATGTAATTGTCTGGAGCTCGCAAGTTCGAATCCTGACAATGCCAAAACCATCCGTGGCTGGGAGTCCCAGAGAACAACGAGAAAGTGAGAGAGGATGGTATACTCTGTCTCCTATTCGAGATTCAAGATTCAAAGAACTTTATTAATCCCAGGGGGAAATTGCTTAAATCACAGCGACACTAGCCAATCATGGGCATCTGTGAGCTCGTGTATTAGGAAGAGGGCAGATAGTGCTTTTTTGAGTGTGTTACGCTGCACTGTAACGAAGTTGTTCGAAAAAGATTTTGGCTGGCTTCAAGTGTCTCATCGGAAGCACATTTCTAGCCGTTGCTCTCCCTGATTGGTAGCTGTCATATGATAGGGGACCTAACTGGTGGGCGGGAATCGGCCAAGACTAAATTACTGAGAAATTTGAGGACAAATCCCTTGCAAACCCCAATGAATAATTTCTTTAGAACTGTTGGCACATGAGTATATATGTGTGTATATATATATATATATATATATATATATATATATATATATATATGTGTATGTATGTATGTATGTATGTATGTATGTGCATATATATATATATATATATGTATATGTATATATATATATATATAAATAGAACATGCTGGATCAAGTGCTATTTTATAAGGTGCTAAATAATTAAAGTGGAAGCCATATGGTTCGATTAAACCGGCTGTGTAACCTTTTTTTTTTAAAATACTTTCTCCACTGTTTTTCTGTTTTTCTGACATTTTTCCACAAACTGCTTGTCCAACTAACAGAATTAATGGATTGAATGCGACACTCATTCAATTTTCTTTTTCCCCAAAATAAGGTACATATGGATAGATCTGTCCTCATGCTGCCTTATTGTACATCTTATAACTTTCACTACATCCACTATATCTTTATAGAAAATGGAATAAAAGTACAGTAATTAAAATGACCTAAAGGTCATGTCCCAGTAAAAGTAAAATTAATAATGAAACCTAGTTAAATGCTAAATCCGATTATATTTTATCTGATTTTTAATATAGTATGGTGCATGTTTATTGGGTGTGTTCCAGACAATAAATATGGAGAAGTCTACCTCCTTAATTATTTCGAGGTTTTTGTTCAGAACCTTGAATGGAAATTCTAGAAATTTGTATTAAAAAATTTAATGCAAATTTTTATTATTATATTTTTTTTATACCTATTTGCCTCGATCTGAGTTCGTGTACCAGATATAATCTCAGCCATGACACAAATGTGTCATGAAGATTAGATTAGTGCTCATGTAAAGCAGATCTCAGATTATATTGTGATACTTTTTTATTTTTAGAATTAAAAAATTGCTTTGTGCAGATTCAGGACGATCAATCAGACTGTTTCAGTCGACACTGGAAGGCAAATAAAACTCAAGTACATCTTGGTAAAACACACACACACGCACACACGCAAGCACAAACACACACACACACTCTTTCCTGGTAGTTTCAAAGGTCACAACTGTGTCAGGGTTCTGATTACTCACAGAACAAACTTGGAATGTTGCACACAGGTGTGTGTGTGTGTGTGAGTGTGTGTGTCTGTGTCTGTGTTATTGATTGTAAAAGAATAAGTGGGAATAAGCTGAGGCCTCACAGTGCATTGTCCTAGCTGAAGTGTGTGAAGTGGACTTATGTAGACTTTCATTAGATGCACTGATCTATAATTCAAATTCACAGAATGCTGCATTGGTTCAGAAGTCGTTATGTTACGGATCAGTGATGTGCATTCTTATCATTGCCACAGCGTTACTACGTAACAAAGTCTCTGGCTAACATTACAGCTATTAAATATGCTATTGTCACACATACACCACACTGGTAAAAGCCCAGTTCCTGTCCCAACATTGCCGTAACCAACTGGAATCCTTTCAAAAGAACATTCGGACTCCATATCCCAGCCCCAACGTTGCTGCAAGTAGTCGGATCCTGTCTCCAGTTCCAGTGTAACCAATCAGACTACAGTTCCCCCCCGCAGTTCCACCGGAACCAGTTAGTTCCTGTTCCCAGTTTCACTGTAACTAATCAGACAGTTTCTGCCTCCAGTGCCAGCATAACCAATCAGAAAACAGTTCTTGTTCCAAGTTCCACTGTACCCAGTCAGAGTACAGGTCCTGTCCCCTGTTCCACTGTACCCACAAGACTATAGGTCCTGTCCCCTGTTCCACTGTACTTGTAGTCTGATTGGGTACAGTGGAACCTGTAGTCTGATTGGGTTCTGATTGGGTTCCACTGTACCCAATCAGACTACAGGTACAGTGGAACAGGGGACAGGACTTGTAGTCTGATTGGGTACAGTGGAACCTGTAGTCTGATTGGGTTCTGATTGGGTTCCACTGTACCCAGTCAGACTACAGGTCCTGTCCCCTGTTCCACTGTACCCAGTCAGATTACAGTTCATGTCCCCTGTTCCACTGTACCCAGTCAGATTACAGTTCCCATCCTCCAGTTCCACTGTAGCCAGTCAGATTACAGTTCCCATCCTCCAGTTCCACTGTAACACTGTAGTTCCTACCAGTCAGGCTGTAGTTCCCACCCCCAGTTAATTTCTGCCTCACCCCTCCTCCCCCAAACCAGTATGTTGGTTGGTGCTGTATTTTTGTTACTCCCGTGAGAAGTTAGTGGTTGTATGCTAACTTGGGGGCATTATGGACATTGTTATTGTTAGTGCAGTTACAATTTCGTTCAGTAGGTGTATAATTTTTTTTTATGACTTTAAACATAAGTGATAATGGTCAGGATTCGCTGTTGCCTTCTAAAAATAACTATGCAAAATGGTGAGTGAGAAACACTGATGTTCCACATCATATTGATGAGAAATCCAGTGTAGAATGGTGGAGACAGCAAATCTGGCCTCAGACTCCCAGAATGAAATGGAGCTATACAGCGCACTTTGGCAGAGACTTGACTCAGCTAGTTAGCAATCTTCGAGTGGATGAATGTGATGCTGTTGACAGCAGCATTAGTATGAAAGGATTGAAGCGCTGCTGCATTGCTCTCTTTAGTCAGAGATGAAGTGAGGGCTAAATAGACTGCAGAAGATGGTTCAGAAGTAGTTGAACGCTATTGTGGGTAATGTGGGAAACGTGAAAATAGACCAACATGTCAATGAAAGTTTAAACCAAAAATGCCATCTCAGAATTTTAATACAAAATAATTAAATGTTAAATATTAAATATTATATGAACCAGTGTGCTAATGTCAGGTAGCACATAACGTAGCCCAGCGCTCTCATTTAAAGGTCCTTTTTTTTTTTTTTTTTTTCTTTTTCCCCCCAAGCTTCCTACCTTCTGTATTAGGTCATTGTGTGAGATTTTGTCTGCTGCTCTTTTGATGATGTCATCTTGTTGCTTAGGTGATAATAAAAACAACAACAACAACATTGCAAACGCTTCACATCTGGTGAATTTTTGCTTAAAGGACAATTCAATAAAAATAAATATAAGAATTTTATGGCTATGTGCCTAACATTTATATTACTTATGATATTATCACAATATTGTCATTATTTATCTCGATTCAGATCTTTCTGGTTGTTTAATTGAAGCCAAGTTATTTGCACAAAGCCGTAACATTGCTTCATGATTATTTTATAAAGTTGTTATATAGATTCAGTGACTTTCTATTGATAGTTCATTGATGACATGCCATGAGTACATTGTACTGTAATTGTTTTCAGAATCTTCCGCTAAAATAAATTGTGTTTAACCTGAAAAATATCAAGATTTGTTGGTAATTTAATCATGCATAATTGTGTGTTAAATTAAATCGATTACATAGCTTTTTGATAACAACTAAGCTGATACAAGATATCATACTGTGTTGTTTACATGAGCACAGTAATCTGATTATTTGTGTGCATGTACACGCATCAGTACCGAGGAAAAGTACATGTTTTTTGGTACGCATGGGTACTGATGCTGAAATCCCGAAATAACGTAATCAACCAGGAGCCTCATGGAACTTCTTATTTAGCGCCGTTTATGAGTCCCTGGTTTAAATAGTGCACGATGAAACGCACACATGTGCTTCATGCACTTAGGCAGCTAGACTCGTTCTTTATAATGTTAGCTTGTTAATTTGAAATGCTTTATCTAGCTATATTAGTTCGCTTGGAGAGCGGGTTATGTTTCACTTTAGAAAAGCGCTTCAGTACCGTCTGAATCTTTCGTCGTCAAGGAACGGTAGCGGCTGATCGTCATGACCACCGTTCTGTTATTTTTATTCAACTAGTGTTCTCGCCTAGCCAGCATTGGTAGTTGCCATGTGCTGCTAGCGATAAGCACCTCATGCTGAGGTTTATGTTTAAAATGTTACGATGTTCGCATCAGTTGCACCTGTGCAGTGCGTGTCTCAGTGCTCGCTGAACTGAATTGCTGTCTCTCATGCGTGACAGTTTCTCTGCACTCTCGCTTCACTGCTCTACGCTCTTGTGAACACCTTTGTGTGTGTGTGCACTGTTTACGGCATCTCACGCTCGTTTTTACTGACCACACTCACTGATACTGCTCTGCACAATCATGTTGGCCGTACGCGCACTCTCTATTAAACACACCGTTTAAACGCCATAACAATGTTTTCTCAGGTTACTTGTATTGTGTGAAGATGCTGTAGTTGCTTCTCACAGAGCATTGTTTGTAATTAAAAGCTGTAACTTTTACTTTCCTTTTTCTTCGGGACAGAGGAGTTTATCCTTTTTGCGGTTTCTCAGTAACACGTCAAGCTGCGTTTTTTTTTTTTTGTCTTATTAACTTCAAGAGAGAGAAAAAAGGCACTGCTGTGGGAACGACTGTTATATCGTAAGTGATAGCTTGTTTTGCGGACGTTCCACAACATTGAAGGTAACTCCAAATGGATAAGCAGTATGTTGTTTCTTTATTAAATAGCAAATAATAATTGTTGATAAACTGCTGTGGTAAAAGAAGAATAAAACATTTTGAGTCGATGCTGTTTGTGTTCTGAGCAGGAAACCGCCATTGTGTGTGTGGGAGTGTGCGGACGTTTTCATTTCGTGTGAATGTGTCATACTTTAGGAATTTGTGCATTGCTGCTGTATTCATGGTTTGTTGAGCTTTGTATGAGTGCGTGTGTGTATGTGTGTGTGTGTGTATGTGCACCCATCACCTGCGCGCTCACACACCGCAGCCGGTCCAGATCCTGTTCTTCCTGTTGGTTGAGCAATACTCGTTTGTTCAAGGATTGTGTGTGTGTGTGTGTGTGTGAAAGAGAGAGTACACAATGCGATGCTGCTTCAAGGATTTTTTTTTTTGTGCTTAATCTATTGCTTAAATGTGTAAACTAAAATGTCCAATAAAAACATGTCGTAATAATTTATATAATAATAATAATAATAATAATAATAATAATATTTTTTGGGAAATGGATGTATGATGTGAAATAAAATCATTAATGTTTCTGATCAAGCGCTTGATGGATGTGTTTTTTAAAGCCGCTGATGTTTGTATAGGCACTGAAGCGGTAAATGATTTGATTGGTCGATCGGCATTTACAGCAATGACATCAGCTTGTATGATGTCATCAAGCAGTGGCGCTCTGCCAAGACAAGGTGTGTCTGAGTTCAGCATTAAGTGCTGATTTACATACTCTTTTTCTCTCTCTCTCTCTCTCTCTCTCTCTCTCTCTCTCTCCATCAGTCCATTGTACACGTTTTGTACATTTCAGATTCCTGCGTAGGCGCGTGTCATTTTTGGTAATACAGTATACTATACTATAGTATACTATAACAGTGCATTATTATTATTATTATTATTATTATTATTATTATTATTATTATTATTATTATTATTATTTCAGAATTTTTATTACATTTTCCTTATCTATATTTCCTGCCAATTTGATTTTCTAGACTTTATTTAGTTTATTATTATTATTATTATTTTTTTTTTTACATTTAATTTGTATTAAATATATACATTTAATGTTTCTTTTCTGTGCTGCAATTCCCTGCTTTACCTGATTCGTAATTATTTTATTTTATTTTATTTTATGGTTATTTTATCTTTTTATATCTAAAATTTTATTTAATCTCCTCTTGTCTAGCGTCTTCTGTTTTTGCAGATTTTTTAAATTAGCCTTTGCTGCGCTGAACTTTCATGTAGGTGCTATAGCACATGTAGGTGCTATACAAGGTGCTATATTAAATAAAACTTATCATTTCTTTTTTCTTCTTCTTCTCCTTCTTCTGTTCATCCAGTTTGTCTTTAATAGGTATATAGATTTTGTCCATACCTTTATACCAGTAGTACAACATATTACACACAATCCAGACAGAGACACAGAGACGTCGAGAAAGTCTTTACTCTGTCCGTAAACAGAAGTTGTGACACAGTGACTGTGGAAATGAGACAGACTTCTCCGGAATATCAACATTTACCTCAGATGTTTTGGTAAATTGCTAATAAAATGCCCAGAATGACTTCAAAACGACACTGTAATTCCACTTAGCATTGAATGCTAGCTGGAAAGTCTGTCAGTCTGTCTCTCATCTATACCCCAGAGATTTTGGATTGAGGTATGTAGCGAGGAAACCTAATGGATCACTTCAAACAAATGTCATTTCTATCAGTTCATCCGTGAAAATAAATCTGCCGGTGTTGAAGGTTAATGATAAATCCGAGATGTTGTAGATGTTTAGACGTCGTGTAGTCAGCTGTCCTGATGAGGACGCACTCACAGTTTTTCCGTCTCTTTTTGCCAAGCTAGTAATAATAGCTTTTGTTTTGTGTGTGCGCGCGTGCATGTGTTCATGCACGTGCGTGTGTGTGTGTGTGTGTGTGTGTGTGTGTGTGCGTGCGTGTGTGTGTGTGTGCGTGTGTGTTAAATAGCTGTGGCTAGAGTGCATTTTTACCTCAGCGTGGTAATTATTTTCCACATAAGATGTAGAATTTACCAGAGCTCGGCAGAGAGACGGACAGAGAGAGAGACTAACATAAAGAGAAACAGACATAAAGTGAGACCGAAACGGAGAGAGAGAAAAAGATAGAGACAGACCTAGAGAAAGAAAGACAGAGATACAGAGAGAAAAAGAGACAGACACACACACACACACACACACACACACACACACACACACACACACACACACAGAGGAGCTAACATCCAGAGAGACAGACATAACAGGAAGAGACAGACAGAGATAGACACACAAAGACAGACAGATAGGGGGAGAGAGAGTGAGACAGAGAGACAGACATAGAGCCAGAAAGACAGACAAACAGACACATCGAGATAGACAAGAGTGAAATTAGAGGCAGGGGGACATAAAAAGACTGAGACAAAAGAGGGGAGTGTGTGAGGGGAGACAGGAAGTGGGTCGGATTCTATTCAAGGCCACCAGCCAGCCCCTACACACACACACACACACACACACACACACATACACTCTGATAGCCCTGTGAGGGAATGTTGGGATGGGGGGATGGATATTAGAGAGTTAGCAGAGGGACTTTTTCATGTCAGTGTCCTGCTGTGGTCCCTGCAGACCCTGTCCATGTTGTGGTGTTAATGTGGTTAGTTGTGTTCAGTAGGTAATCTTTAGCCTTTCCATCTGCTGTGTGTATGTGTGTGTGTGTGAGAGAGAGAGAGAGAGAGAGAGAGAGAGAGAGAGAGCTTCATCTAACAATCACTGACAAATTGATGTTGGGGAAAAAGTAGCACTGCCAGTAGGGCAACATTTTGGAATCCAAATACGAGACGCTTCGTGCTGTTTTTCTCTGCCGACATTCCTGCCGAGAACACTCTGTGATGTAAACAACATAGATTATTTCGTCTACCCGGAGTTCTCGTGATCCTTTTGCTTCGGTGAACGTCATATCCCATCGCAAGTCTGCCACAGATTTTTTTTTTCCTGTTACTTTTGTAACTTTAACACAAATTGAAATTTCTGGAATTTTGCCTAAACTTAAAAGAATTTCTCATCCGAAGCTCACACCTGTCCAGTTCATATAATTCGCATTGTAGATGTATAGCTACTCGTTGCAACCCGTCCGTTGTATTGGCACCCACTGAGCAGTACAGTAGCCCCCCTGTGGGAAGCTCTTGGTCCAAACGTTTTGTGTGTAATGTTATGTTTTTTAACATCCAATTTTTAAATATTGCATGTGTGATTTTACACACGAAGAGAGGAAATGGAAATTGTCTTAAATCTTAAAGAAAATCTTAAAAACTCTTGTCATTATGGAATTGGAATCAAGTATTAGCCATTACTCAATCTCTGATATCATTTAAAAAAAAAAAAAAAAAAAAGGGATCGGTGCATCCCTAGGAAATAATAATAAAAAATTTTTAAAAAATTATGACCCTTGGCTGACCTTAATTGTAGATCTCATCTTCTTAGTCTCTGCAAGAGGCTTTAGCATCTCCTGTTTTGTTTTGTAAATCCGGTTTGAACTTTATCTACAATATTGGTGACACCTGATCCTGCTCTAATTATAATGGACCTGCACCGTGGTCATGGATCGAGCCCTGGTCCAAATGTCATTGTTGATTGTCTGGAGAATAAATCCTTGTTAGCGTTGGACTAGGATTAGCCAGCGTCTAGGAAACAGGTTCTTGTTTTGAGGCGAGGATTATATATATCACTCTACACTCTTAAATACGACGTGTGTGTTGATCCTACAGTATGTCTGGGTACGGATATGAAGCTGGCATTGCCCTCCAGTCTGGAGAACCATTATGAGATGCTACGACTCCTTTACACCGGCTGCCAGGTCGTCCACGGCAACCTGGAGATCACACACCTACAGGGGACGCCAGATCTTTCCTTCCTCAAGGTAACATTAGACTTGTACATTCATAGAGAAGTCAGTCCTGTTCAGCGAAGTGAAGTTGACAGTTTACAGCAACGAGAGATGAAACGTTTCTTCTAGCTTTACTCTATCAACTTTTCTTTACCTTTCTAGCTTTTCTTTACACTTCTAGCTTTTGTCTTTACAGTGTTTAGCTTTCCTTTACATTTCTAGTTTTCCCTTAAATTTCTAACTTACACTGACACTGTCAGCTGTCCTTTAAACTTTTAGCTTTTCTTTACACTTCCAGCTGTCTCATATGACATTTCTTGTCTGTTTTTTTTAATATAATATCAAATTTCCTTTACACTTCTAGCTTTTCTTTACACTATCAGCTCTTCTTTACAGTATCATATTTTCTTTACACTTTTAGTTTTTCTTTACACTATCAGCTGTCTCATATGACATTTCTTGTCTGTTTTTTTTAATATAATATCAAATTTCCTTTACACTTCTAGCTTTTCTTTACACTATCAGCTCTTCTTTACAGTATCATATTTTCTTTACACTTCTAGTTTTCTTTACGCTTCTAGTTTTTTTTTTTTACACTATCAGCTGCCCTTTACATGTCTAGCATTTCTTTACAACATCAGCTTTTCACTTCTAGTTTTCCTTTATATTTCTAGCTTTCCTTTACACTGCTAGCATTCCTCTGCATTTCCAGTTTGTCTTTACAATGTTGGTTTTACTTCACTTTTGAGCACAGGGTATCACTTTTACAGTGATTATTTCTGACAAAGGAAGTCACCTTTTTTTCCCCCAAGCTGCTAGTTTTGGAACATTTACAGGATGAAAGTGCCAGCTTCCCCTCTTCCTGGGCAAACTGATGACCACTGTAGACTAACACGAGAAAGAAGAACAAGATGTTGCTGGTGACACTGATGGTCATGAGGATGACGATGTTACAATTACGTCGTTCTCTCTGTAGGGAATCGTGGAGGTTCAGGGCTATGTGCTGATAGCCCACGTCTCCGTGCATGAGGTTCCTCTGGAGAATCTGCGCATCATCAGAGGCAGTCAGCTGTACAACTCGAGTTACGCCCTCGCTGTTCTGGGCAACACCGGAGTCGCACAGCTATCGCTCAGGAATCTCACGGGTAAAGCTCCGTCCGTGTGTCTGTCTGCCTGTCTGTCCAGATCATTAGCTAGCTAACTTGGACTTCTGGTTCTCGCAAACAGCTGTTTCAGTAAAACACTATGCTAAGATATTTCAGTAAGAAAATCTGTGTTAACTTGTATTTGACTAGCATGCTAATTAGCTCTGGATTGTTTTCTGCCTTAGAGATTTTACTGGGTGATGTATACATCTGGGGAAACCCCCAGCTGTGTTTTCCCAACCCTAAGTCTATCACCTGGAAGGACATCATGGCCGACGAGGATCTAAACGGAAAACTGCAGCATCTACAGTCAGCAGCACTTTACTGTGAGTACGACCTTTAAGCTTTACATGATATTACAAGGCCTTATATTACATCTGGCTTCATGCTAATTATTTATTTATTTATTTATTCATTTATTTATTTTATTTTTTTTTTAAACAGGTCCAGCTTGTCCTAAATCATGTGACTCCAGGGGCTGCTGGGGGCCCACTGCGTCTGACTGCCAAACATGTGAGCATTTCTCTTATAGCTGAAAATCTTCATGAGGCGCGCTTTTGTGGACGAAATACGTAAAGATTGTTCAAAAATCGCAAAATAAAGTGCTTAAATATAACATGATTTCTTATCATGGATTTGTACTAGACAGTGGAATGTTTTCTATTCATAAATGTCAAAAAATAGATTTTAATTCAAGACATTAAAATCATAACGGATATGAATTTTGTTACACTTTCTGGTTTACCGGTTGGATAACATGTATAAACCCCACACTGTAACAAATATCCACCTTTCCTTTACACTTGCAGCTTTTCTAAATTCTAACATTTATTTTTACACTGTCATATTTTG
This sequence comes from Pangasius djambal, assembly GCA_022985145.1. Lineage (NCBI taxonomy): Eukaryota > Metazoa > Chordata > Actinopteri > Siluriformes > Pangasiidae > Pangasius > Pangasius djambal. The sequence goes on along the minus strand of CM040986.1, from coordinate 2,373,992 downwards.
TTTACACTATTTTTGTTCATGTCTAACTTCCCTTTACATTTACATTTCCGTTTCTCTTCACACCTTCAGCTTTTCTTTACAATTTTAGCATGTTTTAGCATTCACACATACTTTCTTTACATTTCTAGTTTTTTTTACACTTTCTTTTACTCTTCTAGCTTTTGCCTTACACTTCTAGCCTTTATTTACACAATCAGATTTTGTTTACACTTCTTCTTTTTATTTATTTATTTATTTATTTAATTTTTTTTTTACAGTATCTGTAAAACACTGTCAGCTTTCCTTTATACTTCTAGAGATTTTTTTTTTTTTACTGAGTTATCTTTACATTCTAGCTTTTCTTTACTTTTCGTTGGATGACATGCACAAACATCCCACTATAACAGTGATACACCACTGTTTCGTTTATAAAACAGCTTTATATTTAGAAGTTATAGTTAGAACTATAATAATTAAAACTAAAATATTATCGTCTTTGTCCACAACAGTGTATTTTTTTTTATTTTATACTGAGACTCTGCTGGTAGACTGAACGACAGCGTAACATTTCTGCTGTTTGACCCATGTTTGTTTGTGTGTTTTTAGTGACAAACGTGCGCTGTACTTCAGGCTGTAAGCGCTGTAAAGGTCCCGACGCGAGCGACTGCTGTCACGTGCAGTGTGCTGCAGGCTGCACCGGCCCCAAAGACTCGGACTGTCTGGTGAGTGTTTCCTTTCACAGCTGTATTTTAGGATATCTGATCCTGAACTTGGAGTAAGCTTGTATCCTCTTTTTTTCTTCCCTTCAGGCTTGTCGGTACTTTAATGACAGTGGCACGTGTAAAGACAACTGCCCTGCTCCCTCCATCTACGACCCAGTGACGTATCAGTCCAAACCGAACCCCAACAAGAAGTTCAGCTTCGGCGCCACCTGTGTGAAAAAGTGTCCCAGTAAAGTGTCCTTTTTTTTTTTTTTTTTTAAACCATTAACCCTGTAACACACTTTAGACACTCTGTAGAGAACAGGGGAACTTTGACCCAAAATTACCCCAGCTGAACTCTGGACATAAGAAAAAATATTCGTTTTTCACTTTTTTGTAATTTGGATTTTAATCTGGATCAGACTGGATAAGGGGAAATTTTTTTTTTTTTTTTTTTTTTTTTTTTTTTTTTTTTTTTTTTTTTTTTTTTTTTTTTTTTTTTAGCATTTTTGAATTTGTAACTCCAACTCTGTCTTGTGTAAATGCTTCTAATCAGAGCCATCAGATGGTTTTTTTTTTTTTATTAAAGTGATGAAGGAGAAAATTAAACTTCTTCTTTCTGTTTATTCTCATGCTTTCTTTATCTTTCTGTAGATAATTATTTGGCCATGGATGTGGCGTGCACAATGGTTTGCCCTAAAGCCAATCAGGAGGTCATCACCAACCAACCAGATGGCCAGGAGACACAGAAATGTGAGAAGTGTGAAGGAGAGTGTCCAAAAGGTAGATATGTGTGTGTGTGTGTGTGTGTGTGTGTGTGTGTGTGTGTGTGTAATTAAGTGTATTTGCACTGTGTGTTTAATGTGCTGTCCTTATTGGCTACTGCAGTGCACAAACTGATTATAAATAAAGTCTCTGTCTGTGTGTTTGCCTTGTTCTGTCTTTCTGTCTATCTGTCTCTGTCTGTCTGTCTCTTTCTCTCTGTTTCTCTTTTGCTTTCCCTCTTTCTCTCTGTTTCTCTCTTGCTTTCTCTCTTCCTCTCTGTCTGATGGTAGTTGTATCATTTATTAGAATGTTTAACGGTAAACTAATGGTTAATCCCCTGTGTGTGTGCGTGTGTGTGTGTGTGTGTGTTGCGGCTCAGTGTGTTACGGTCTCGGTATGGGGAACCTCCAGGGGATGACTGCCGTGGAATCCACCAACATCGCTTCCTTCCAGGGCTGTAAGAAGATCTATGGCAGTCTGGCCTTCCTTACACACTCATTTCAAGGGTAAGTGTACTCAGGTCAAGAACTGGCATTAGGAATCGTCAGGTGATGATAATTCCAGAGCATAATAAATTCTCTGACTCTTTGAACCTTGCGCTGACACTCCACTCCAACAATCAACAACCATGGGCTCCACTAAGAAGCTGGCTGCAGTTTTAAAACATATCAAAGCGCTTCCTGGTCATAATTTCCGCTTTCTGAAATGCCATTAAGAGATTGCAGTTAAGCAGAACTGTGGAAGTCAAAGCAAGATCTGCTAGATCTCAGATAGGACTGCCCTTATACAGAAAGGCAAAGCAAAGTCCCCATATGACAGCAAGGACCTGCAGGAAGGTTTAGCTGACACAGGAGTGGTGGTGCATTGTTCTACCTCACATGCACAAACATGGTCTGCATGGAAGAATCATCAGCAGGAAGCCTTAGCTGTGACTTCATCACAAACGTCAACATCTGATGTATACAAAACAATATCTAAATAAGCCAGAGGCATTTCGGACACAAGCTCTGTAGATTAATGAAGTGAAACTGTAACTTTTTGGCCACAATCACCAAAGGCATGTCAGGTATGGAGAAAAAAAGTAGCAGCATTTGATGAAAAGAATACTTTACCATCTATTCAGTTCAATTCAATTTTACTTGTATAGCACTTTTAACAATGGACATTTTTACAGAAATAAATACATTCAAATTAAATGAAATGAAAATAAATTGTAAATATATAAATTGTAAATATATGGGGGTGAATCTGTTCTGCTTTGGGGTTGTGTGGCAGCCAGTGGCACAGGAAATATTGCACAGGTAGATGGAAGATTGGATTCCAGTAAATGTCAGCAAGTTCTGGAAGCAGATGTGACACAGACAGTTAAGAAACTGAAGCTGAAAAGAGATTGGCATCTTCAACAAGACAATGATCCTAAAAGTTCCTCAAAACCACCATGAGCTACTTCATGACACGCGAGCTGAAACTTTTGGAATGACCTTCACAGTCCCCTGACTTGACAATCATTGAACATCTCTAGGTAGATCTTAAACATGCTGTGCGTGCAAGAAGGCCCAAGAATGTCTTAGAACTAGAGATGTTCCTCAAGGAAAAGTTGGTGAAAGTTGGCTCTGTAATTCACTGAAAATTGAAAATGTGTGTGTTTTCCCCGCAGGGACCCGCGCAGTAATTTATCAGGCCTGCAGTCAAGTGACCTTGAGGTGTTCCGAACGTTAGAGGAGATCACAGGTAGCTCTAAGCTCTCATGCACATCGTATAACATACAGTATTAGAGTGGCGCAGTGTGAGCCTGCGAGTGTGTGTGTGTGTGTGTGTGTGTGAGTCTGCATGTCTGTTAGCGTACAAGTGGGTGTGAGTGTGCAAGTATGCGGGAGCAAGACAGTGAATGCGAGTTTGTGTGTGTGAGTGAATGAGGGAGTGACCGCGGGAGTGTGTGTGTGTGTGTGCGTGCGTGTGTGAGTTAGTGTCTGCGAGTGTAGTGTGTGAGTCGTGTGCAAATGTGGTCTGCAAGTGTATGAGTGTGCTACAGTAGTCTGCAAGTGTGTGAGTGCCTGAGTTTGCGAGTGTGTGAATCTGCAAGTGTGTGAGTGTGTGTCTGTGTGAAAGCATGAGTCTGTGAGTGTGTGAGTTTCTGTGTGTGAGTGTCTGTCTGAGTGTGTGAGTGTGTGACGCAGTGACTGTACGAGTCTGTGTTTGTCTGTGAGTGTGTGACACTATAACTATAAGTCTGGGAGTGTGTGAGACTGTGATTGTACGAGTGTGTGAGACTATGGTTGTATAAGTATGCAAGTGTGTGTGAGTGTTTGTGGGAGTGGATGAATGTGTGTGAGTGTGAGACTGATTGTATAAGTCTGCGAATGTGTGAGACTGATTGTATGAGTCTGCAAGTGTGTGTGTGAGTGTTTGTGGGAGTGGATGAATGTGTGTGAGTGTGAGACTGATTGTATAAGTCTGCGAGTGTGTGAGACTGATTGTATAAGTCTGCAAGTGTGCGTGTGAGTGTTTGTGGGTCTGTTTGTGTATGTGGGTGCGAGTAAGTGTGTGAGTGGATGAATGAGTGTGTGTGTGTGTGTGAGACTATGATTGTATAAGTCTGCGAGTGTGTGAGACTGTGATTGTATAAGGCTGCAAGTGTGTGTGTGAGTGTTTGTGGGTCTGTTTGTGTAAGTGGGTGCGAGTGAGTGTGTGTGTGTGTGTGTGTGTGAGTATATCATAGCCTGCTGTGTAGTGTATTAGCAAATTAGTGCATTACAGTTGATTGTTGCTCTTGGTGGTCAGTGTGTGTCAGTGTTGTGTTTGTGTGAGAACCTGGCACTTAGCAGAGGTTTTTCCCTCCAGGTTACCTGTACATCGAAGCGTGGCCAGAGAACCGGAGCGACCTGAGTGTGTTTGAAAACCTGAAGGTCATCAGAGGACGAATGCTTTACAAGTACGTCCTGTCACACATCCTCCACTTGTGTTTCATCTGTTTATTTAACACAAGAAAAATATATGGGAAAGAAGATTTTGACAGTTTTGACCTTGTGGGGACAGTTGTGGGCTGGTTCCCTCGAGGAAAACTGCTTGTTCTGAAAAATATTAATTAAAAAAAAAACTAAAAGAGCCTAAAGGTTTTCTTTTGGTTACTGAAGGTAAAGTTTGGGTTAGATTTAGGTGTAGCATAGTGTTACATTAACAATTCTGTCCATAGAAGGCCCTCACAAGGATAGTAAGACAAACGTGTCTCTGTGTGTGTCTCTGTGTGTGTCTCTGTGTGTGTCTCTGTGTGTGTCTCTGTGTGTGCCTGTCTGTGTGCGTGTGTCCGTCTGTGCGTGTGTCCGTCTGTGCGTGTGTCCGTCTGTGCGTGCGTGTGTGTGTGTTGGTCTCTCTGTGTGTCTGTGTCTGTGTGTGTCTCTCTGTCTGTGTCTCTCTGTCTGTCTGTGTGCGTGTGTCTGTCTGTCTGTCTGTGTCTGTCTGTCTGTCTCTGTCTGTCTGTGCGTGTGTCCGTCTGTGCGTGCGTGTGTGTGTGTGGGTCTCTCTGTGTGTCTGTGTCTCTCTGTCTGTGTCTCTCTGTCTGTCTGTCTGTGTGCGTGTGTCTGTCTGTGTGTCTGTGTGTCTGTGTGTCTGTCTGTCTGTCTCTGTCTGTCTGTGTGTGTCTGTCTGTCTGTCTGTCTGTCTCTGTGTGCGTCAGTGTCTGTCTGTGCATCTGTGTCTGTGTGTGTGTGTCTCTCTCTGTGTGTGTCTCTCTCTGTGTGTGTGTGTCTGTGTGTGTGTGTGTGTCTCTGGTTTATTGAACGTGTTGGTGATTTAAAGTTATTGATTAAGCTGTGTGACTGTTTCCTGTTTAACATTACCGTTGTGTTTATTTCGGAGTCCAGCAGTCCGAGTTTACTTCCTCTGTTCACAAACATCATTCTGTTTCTCAATAAAGAATAAACTCTGTGAACAGCATGTACAAACAGATTTCAGTTTTATATGAGGAGTTTATACACAGATAAACTCTGGATTTGTCTCATATGGACATTGTTAATAAGGAATCTTTTTCTATTCTTATGCACTCACGTGTGTCGAGGTGTCGTGTTAGCCAGAGTGTATACTGAGCGAGTAACTGGTTATAAATCCACTTTTTGCTGCACTGGACTAATCTCCTACCGTTTTTTTCACATTAGTGATCGACATTAGTGATACTATGAGATTTTCTCAAACTTTGTTAATTTCTCAAACGCAGACAAACTCACAACGTTTGAAACCAATAATAATGCAAATAATAGGACATGCTGGATCAAGTGCTATTTTATAAGCTGCTGAATAATGAGGGTTGTGAATAATTCACAGTGATTAATATGATAATTGCAGCAGTATACTGGAGATATACTAGATTCCGATTAGACATGTTTCAGTGCTTACGCTCTTCATTCATATATCATCATATTAGTCTTTTTTTTCCCTTTTTTTAATTGCCTCTTGTTTTTATGATACATCATATTACATTTGACAGCAAAGGAAAAAAAACACTTTCTTTCTTCACTATGCATTTTTTATCCCTGATTTTTTTTTTTTTTTTTTTTTACAATAAATGCGGTACTCTAGAAGCTATCGATAAAACCCAGTCTCAAAAGCTTCTGCCTCAGCCTCAGAGGTGTTAAATAAACCCAGCTGATTTTAACATTCTGAATATGAATCCAAAAAAATGGACTTAAGCAGCTGCGTAAGCGCAAGAGGGGGAAAGACGTAGACGTAGGAAATAATGCAAGTTCATTACTTAAATGAAATGAATTTTTCTTTTCTCCGTCTCTCTGTGCTCGTAGGGGCGTGTTTTCTCTGGGAGTGCAGTCTCTCCACATCGAGTCTCTCGGCCTGCGTTCCCTGCGCCGCGTCAGCGGCGGCCTCGTGCTCGTCCACAACAACTCCAAGCTGTGTTACACGTCGTCTCTGCCGTGGGCCGCACTGTTCTACCCGAATCAGGAGCTCAACCTCATCAGCAACAACAACCGAGACCCCAAAACCTGTGGTAACACACTCTCACACACACTCTCACACCCAGCTTGGTATTTAAAAAAAAAAATAAAAATCTGTACACCATACGTAACAAAAAAATGAAAAAGAACCAATAAGAAGTATTTGCAGGCGGAGTGTCCTCTTCAGAATGTTCAATATAACAGCAGTCACATCATTTTAGGATTTTCAGAAAAAGCTCTTAAATTTGGCCAAACCTTTGGAAGTATGGCCAAATTATAAATTTGTGTGTGTGTGTGTGTGTGTATGTGTGATTCAGTGGCTGAGGGTCATGTGTGTGACTCCCTGTGTGCGAATGGAAGCTGCTGGGGTCCCGGGCCGAGTCAGTGTGTGTCGTGTAAGTCATTTCAGCGCGGTATGGAGTGTGTGGAGCAATGCAACATCCAGCATGGGTGAGTTTAAATATATATATTTTTTCAAATTACTTAATAATATATTACCAATTAACATTTAATACCTGATGAACAGCAACCAAGAGAGTGTGCCTGTGTGTGTGTGTGTGTGTGTGTGTGTGTGTGTGTGTGTGTGTGTGTGTGTGTGTGTGTGTGTGTAGTGCTTTCAGAGAGTTCATCAACGGGTCCTCTTGCGTTTCCTGTCACTCCGAGTGTCGACTAATCAATGGCTCCGCCTCCTGCACAGGCCCTGTAAGACACTTTAATGAAACACACACACACACACACACACACACACACACACACACACACACACACACACACACACTTTCATTTATCCAGTCAAACTTTCTTCTTTTTTTTTTTTTTTTTTTTTTTTTTTTTTTTTTTTTTTTTATCGCAGGGAGCAAACAAGTGTGTGGAGTGTGTGCACTTTCAGGACGGTGACACGTGTGTAGAGCGCTGCCCGAGTGGCGTGAAGGAGGAACAACACACCATGTGGAAATACGCCAACGAGAGCGGACACTGCGTGCCCTGCGCCACCAACTGCACCGTCTCGTAAGCAAACTCCCAAAACACACATTTTTTTACCCAGATAATCACTTAAACAAGTGCCAAGCTTTGACCCATCATCTTCCGTGTAATTGTTGACGTTACTTTTGGACTTAAGTAGCCGACTCGGCCCACTGCGAGCACCCTGGTAGAAACCTGAACATACTGTTCCAGAGATTAGAAACCTTCACCTTTCCACACAAAAACTGTTTTGTCTGTTTATTTTTAGTATTGATTACGTTACATGTTGTATGTTTTTCTTTTTTTTTTTTCAATAGCTGTACAATGGATGACCGAGGATGTCCAGTTCACCAGAAAACTGGGTAAGCTTTTTTTTTTTATTTTTTTTTTATTTTTTACATAGCATCAAAATATCTGAAAAAAAAAAAAAAAAAAAAAGGTCAGATTTGTTTACTCATGTTAGAATATACCAGTCTGATGGTGGAAAAGGAAATCTGAAGTTGTCTCGTGATCTCACTGGATGTGATGCATCGCTTGAAAAGTGTTTAAAAAAGGCAATATGGTACTCGTATGTTAAAATCCAACTCTGACTTTATCCATTTACAATTAATGTTGCGGAACGTTCATGATGCAAGTTAGTTCCTGCTCTCACTTAGATTATAGCAGCTATAAGCAGACGTTCCCTCACCAGCCAATAAGACTTTAATAAAAATATGACCCGGTCCTCGGGGAGTAAAATGACTGTCGCTGTCGTTGTCGTTGTCGACAGGCCCGGGACGACGATAGCAGCCATCGGTGGTGTGGTTCTCTTCGTCATCCTGCTGGCTCTGCTCATCTTCTACCTGTGCCGGCAAAAGAAGCTGAAGAAGAAGGAGACTATAAGGAGACGCCTGCAGGAGCATGAGGTCTGAGACGCAAAGAATGTTAGGAGCTGTTGCTAGGCAACATGGATGCTGAGTATAAGCCAGTTAACACTAACAAACGTGAAAACCTTTCGAATCCGCTATTCGAAAGTCTGAACGCACCATTTTGCCATTGTAGTGTGGACGAGGGAAAACGTAGCTTGACGCATGATGGTCATGTGACTTGCACGATTCCAAGGTGCAACTTGAAACCTACATATGTAATGCAGTTTTCTGTTTCTGTTTGAAAGCTTTGTACCGTAGCTGTTAAGTCTTGTACGAACAACGCAGCAGTGTTTAAAAAAAAAAAAAAAAAAAAAAAAAAAAAAAAAAAAAAAAAAAAAAAAAAAA
>CM040986.1:2347603-2365291 GCA_022985145.1 Pangasius djambal | reverse complement strand
TTAAGTCTTTATTCACAGAAGTAGTAACGTGGGAAAGATAGAATTCTGTGAAACATCACCATTTGCCTCAGATATGTTGCTAAATTAAAAGCTCTGTTCGACTAAATTACGCTGTATTTACACTTCACATCAACCGCAAGCCAAAATTTCAGGTGTTTCTCCAGGTAACATTGCAGGTCATGAACTCAGAAGATTAAGATTAGATTAAAAAGTAAACAAGACTTCACATAAACAAGGAACCCAAAGAGCAATACAGGTTTTGCGCAGCGAACAAGTACAGGAAGCGAAGACCATATAAGGAATAATGGGAAGTCAGACAGGTAATATAGGTGTGTGGGGAAAGCTTTGTAAGAAAGTGACTCATGGGAGATTCCACCTTCCAGGTAAATTCATCAATACCGTAATATCATAGTTAACGTCAAGCCTTCAGCTACAGGAATTGTCAGCTTGTGGAATTCTTTAATAATATTGATGTTATTTCGCCCTGTAGCTGGTGGAGCCACTGACGCCGAGTGGGGTACAACCCAATCAGGCTCAGATGCGCATCCTGAAGGAAACGGAGCTAAAGAAGTTGCGAGTTCTCGGATCTGGAGCTTTTGGCACTGTCTACAAGGTCAGCCTGAGCGATGAATCAAAATGCCAACAATTGAACCTAATAGGTTGCTAATCGCGGTAGTTATACACCAGTGCTAGTATGTGATGTTTTTCTTAATATAATAAAATGAATATAATTGCTACATTTTTAAATAACCCACTACACCTGTGTCCCATTCAGGCGAATTAAGGCAGTCTATGTAGGCAGCATTTTTATTCCAGGGGTCGACAATTCAAAATGGCTGCCTTTTAAAAGCCAGCATCTTAGCGGTTCTACTACCATAGCTTGTTAGCGATATTGTACATAATTGTCTGTATTTTGCTGTCTGTACTTGCAGGGTATCTGGACTCCTGATGAAGAAACCATGAAGATCCCGGTGGCTATTAAAGTGTTGCGTGAGAACACTTCCCCTAAAGCCAACAAGGAAATTCTGGACGTGAGTTCGTTTCATACCTCATACCAACTACAGACAATAGGCTTTGTAGTTTTTTTGCTACATTACTAGCTACTCATTATCCGATTGTTGCTATGGTTACGTGTTGGAGGACGTCCCCTTGCACCGTTCTTGCCGCTTTTAATCAAAACGTTTTCCTTTGTGTGTAATTCCAGGTTATTCATGTTTTTTGTGTTTGTTTAGCGAAGCCAAAATATAGTGTACACTGTTATTTATTGTTGTTGTCATGGCTACACTCCAAAATGAGTACGTAGTATAGTATCATATAATCTGAACACGCTGGAAAATGGCAGGAGGTTTTTGTGGAACTGGCTAAATGTAAATGTGGTCCCATCTGTCTTTTTGGAAAATCTGAACAAAATATTTCCCTATGGTGACTCAGGTTGTATACTTGAGATAGAATGTTAGTAGAATTGTAATACTAACAGGGTTTTGTGTGTGTTTGTGTGTAGGAGGCGTATGTGATGGCAGGTGTGGTCAGTCCATACGTGTGCCGCTTGCTGGGAATCTGTTTGACCTCCACGGTTCAACTGGTCACTCAGCTCATGCCGTATGGCTGCCTACTCGATTACGTCCGAGAGAACAAGGACCGCATCGGATCTCAGTACCTTCTCAACTGGTGTGTGCAGATCGCTAAGGTGAGTTTCCAGCGCTGTACTACACACAAACACAATTTATATGTAAAGTTCAGGCACTCAAAATCTGCTCGATCAGTTACCAGAACTCAACAGCAACATACACTCGCCGAACACTTTATCAGGAAAACTATACTAATACTGGGTAGGGCCTCCCTTTGCTCTCAAAACAGCCTCAGTTCCTCGTAGCACGGATTCCACACGATGTCGGAAACATTCTTTTGAGATTCTGGTCCATGTTGACATGATTGCATCACTCAATTCCTGCAGATGTTTCAGGTGCACTTTCCTGCTGCGAATCTATAGGTAGACAATTGGATTCAGGTCCGGTGACTGGGAAGGCCACTGAAGAACACTGAACTCATTGTTCAATGAGTTGTTCCTGAAACCAGTTTGAGACTACTTTTTCTTGGTGGCATTATCATGCTGGAAGTAGCCATTAGAAGATGGTAAATTGTGGCCATGAAGGGATGCACATGGTCAGCAACAATACTCCTATAGACTGTGGCATTCAAGCGATGATTGACTGGTATTAACGAGCCCAAAATGTGCCAAGAAAACATTCCCCACACCATTACACCACCTCTACCAGCCTGGACTGTTGACACAAGGCAAATTGGGTCCATGGATTCGTGCTGTTGGTGCCAAGTTCTGACCCTACCATCTGTGTGCCTCAGCAGAACTCGAGATTTGTGAGACCAGGCTACGTTTTTCCAGTCTTCAGCTATCCAGTTTTGGTGAGCCTGTGCCCACTGCAGCCTCAGCTTTCTGTTCTTGGCTGACAGAAGTGGAACCCGACGTGGTCTTCTGCTGCTGTAGCCCATCCACCTCAAGGTTCGATGTGTTGCGCATTCTGAGATGCTTTTCTGCTCACCACAGATGTACAGAGTGGTTATCTGAGTTACTGTAGGCTGTAGGCTTTCTGCCATTCTTTGTTGACCCCTTTCATCAGCAAGGCATTTCCATCCACAGAACTGCCACTCTCTGGATGTTTTTTTCTTTATTGCACCATTCTGAGTAAACTGTAGAGAAAATCCCAGGAGATCAGAAGTTATAGAAATACTCAAACCAGCCCGTCGGGCACCAGCAAACATGCCACGGTCAAAATCACTGAGATCACATTTTTTCCCCCCATTCTGATAGTTGATGTGAACATTACCCAAAGCTGCTGGCCCGTATGCGCATGATTTTATCCCTTGCACTGCTGCCGCATGATTGGCAGATTTAGATAATTAGGTGTTCTTAATAAAGTGGACAGTGAGTGTATAAGTCACCAGTGCAGTGTTGGTCAATATATACAGGATCAATATATATAAGATATTGGCCATAAATAAGCAGTATTGAATTAGACCAGGATCACAGTTGGCATCATCAGGTGGTTGTGTGTGTGTCTTTAACATCCACAGGGAATGAGTTACCTGGAGGAGGTGCGACTGGTCCACAGGGATCTGGCAGCCCGGAACGTGCTGGTGAGGAACCCCAACCATGTGAAGATCACAGATTTTGGCCTGGCTCGCCTCCTGGACATAGACGAGACCGAGTACCATGCAGACGGCGGAAAGGTGTGTGTGTTTGTGTGTGTTGTTTTGGTGATTTTGTTAAACTGGTTTGTGGTGATTTTGCTAACCGTGGCCTCACGTTCCTGCAGGTGCCCATCAAGTGGATGGCTTTGGAGTCCATTCTTCACAGGAAGTTCACTCACCAGAGCGACGTGTGGAGTTACGGTCCGTATCAGGACGTTAATGTTCACGTTACGGGTTCCAGCCACACGATTAAATTTAATGAAACCCAGATGAATATGGCACTTCTTTTCATGCTTACATCTATAATCATGTGTTTATAATTCAGGAGTGACCGTGTGGGAGCTGATGACCTTCGGCATGAAGCCGTATGATCTCATCCCAGCACGCGATATTCCTGAGCTGCTGGAGCGAGGAGAGCGCCTTCCCCAGCCTTTCATCTGCACCATCGACGTCTACATGATCATGGTCAAATGTGAGTCTTAAGAATAAAATACTTCCAGGCAAGTAAAAGCTCCAGTGTGCTGCCCAGTCCCCCCTTTGTTTTTTTATAATACAGCTTTTACAGAATTGAGATGTGAAAACATTTCCGCCCACACCATCTTTTTGTTAGCCTCATTATCTGTAGATAATTGTCAGGTACCAATCATGAGTAGGGATTTTATTTTCTCTGACTGTTAAACGAGGTAAGAAAAAAAACACTGATGATCTGATCTGATCTGATTGGCAGGCTGGATGATTGATCCCGAGTGTCGACCCAGATTCAAGGAGCTGGTGAATAACTTCAGCACCATGGCGCGAGATCCTCCACGCTATGTTGTCATTCCTGTGCGTACGCCGCGTACACCGTACATGATTAATACAGAGATTGGAAAATGCATGGAGTGGTTATCTAAGCAATTAACTACATTGAGCTAGCAGTGATGAGTATTAACACACAAGACCACACCTTGTACATCATAGTACAAATCTAGTATTTAATTAATTTATTTATTTTTCAGAATGATGAGCAGATGAGTCTGACGAGTCTGGTGGACAGTAAGTTTTACCGCACATTGCTGGAAGAAGAAGGAGGGAATGTGAAGGAACTCCTGGATGCAGAGGAGTATTTGGTGCCACAACCCGGATTCTTTGAGAACCAGGCTAATGGACTGACAAGACATCACTCACACAGGGTCAGATCTGTTTCTCTCTCTCTCTCTCGACATTTCCGCCAGAAACGTACAACATACACTTGAGTCCTGAGCTGTCAAAGGGCTGTTTGAATATTTAGCATGCCCACTTGGACAGTTCTCAGATCAGTGTTTATCACCTTCCTGTCTCATTGTTTTTGCTTTTTTTTTCTATTTGATCATGCACTGTTCACATTAAATGGCTTTCTGTGATCTTCTCAACCAATCAGAGCACAGATCTGGGACTGGAGACGGATGGCATACCGAGTGGGCGGAGCATGCACTCGTCGGTCAGCACATTGGGGCGGAGTCTATACCCGACACTTCCTGCCGGAGCCACGGTCAATGGAACCTGGGGAGGCTCTCAGTACCGCTCGCTGGCCCGAAGCCAGTCCCATTGCTCAGCTGGCGGCCAGTCAGACTCCGTGTTTCTGGACGGGGGCAGGGACGAGCCTCCCTCCAGTCCGGGACGCTATAGTAAAGACCCCACTTTCCCTGGGTGCGTGGATGGAGACTTGGAAGTGGATGGGCCGATAAGTTACCCATCCCACTCATTGCCACGCAAAACACGCACGCAACCAGGTGAGTCACGATACATACCGAACATTATGATGACTGTGTCCTCGACAACATAATTACTACAGTCAATAGCTGAAAGTGCGCCGTTTATAGTACCTATAGTAACCAAGGTAGTACATTAAATTGTGGTCCTTATTTGAATGCACTACATGCTGTGGGCATAAAAATAATGGCTTCTACATTTTACACAGTACACGAAATAGGAGCTTTGTGCACTACACAGGGTATGAAATGAATTCTTTTCTCCTCATCTCTTCTCAGAGTACGTGAATCAGGACGTCCAATCAGAGCGGGCGAATACTCTGCCGCGTAAATCCACCGAGAGGCGTCTACACAACGGCCTAAGCGCTGGGCGCAGCGTGGAGAACCCTGAGTACCTAGTGCCCACGTCTCCCGCTTTTGACAATCCATATTACTTGGATCTCGTGCCTGGTGGGGCTTCAGCGGGCGGAGCCACATCACCTCCCAGGCAGGTGAACGGCTACGTGACCCCTACAGCGGAAAACCCGGAGTACCTGGGATTGGCCGAAACCTGGAGCGGCCAGAGAGAGTGCACCTGAGAAGGGGCAGGGGGGTTGGGGGTGAGTGAGTCAGTGTGAATGAGTGAGTCAGTGAATGAGTGAGTCATGCACTATGTACTGTCTGTTCTAGGGCTGTCAGATTGCTTTAAAAATTGCATCTTGATTTGAATTATTTAAAATCTTTAGTATTTGAATATTAAGGAATGCAAGATGTTATCGAGCCATAGACAGAGTAGCTACACTGTGTTTTCACACAACATAAACCACAGGTGAAATCCGTCACATTTTTTCAATCAGACATCCCAAGGAGATGTCCTAGCATTTAGAGACTCATAAGCTACAGAATGGTGTTGTGGACATCATGTAGTGCTCTGTATGCCCAGTTAAATGCAAGTTGAGATTCAGACACAGAAACGTTCTGGAAATGAACTGACGACATCATAATGATGACACTCGGAATGCATTCTTTCATTTCCTTGTTTTTTTACATTTATATAGAAAGTTAATGCGTAATTTAAAAAAAAACAAAACGTCTGCAACCTTTTGATTAAAATAGCGCAGGGCATTGTAAGCATGTGACTTTTTACCTTTGAAAAATGAAATAATCATTAAATTAGAGTATTTTTGGCAAAAGTGAAATTTGTTCTGACAGCCCTAATACATCTGAAACAGTGAATGTCATGGATGGATGGATGGATGGATGGATGGATGGATGGATGAGTGAGTGTGTGTGTGTGGACACTTTCTGGTGATGGAAGTCCGACCTACAGGAAACTCAAATTCCATCTAAACCATGGAATTTCCTTTTAAAATCCAATGTAGCATCCGGTGTGTGGACAGCCTGGGCAGTTCTTGTGGCATTTTACCCATCACGTAAACGTCACTGAAAGACGCAATTCAGACAGTGAATTCGGTGAACTTTGAAAAAATGAATCAGTGCATGATGTCCATGGGTAAACCGAACATGGTACGAGCCAACAGGCATGTAATTATTGGTAAACCATAAATGGTACGAGCCAACAGGGACGTTTTTTTTTTTTTTAAGACGACGCTAATGAAGCACATGAGAATGTACGAACCAAATGACACTGGATCTGGAAATCACTACTTTGACTATTATTTGGATATTCTTTTTTTTTTTTTCTCCTCACCCCGTTTCCCTCTCCGTTCCCATCACACTCTTATGTTTTTGGTCTTCCAAACATGGCAGCTCAAATCTGGTGTCGTTAGTGCTGCTGTTTCCAGGCTAAACTCTGACGTCTGGATCGAGCAGCTTTTATACTATACGTTAATGTGAGACTCTGATGGAGACGATGGAGGAGGACATGAGGCGGCAGGTCATCAGTGTACAACACACTCCTTGCAGCAGTTTAGTCCTGTTTTTTAATGCACACGTCGACTTTCCCTCGCTGGGATCGCCATCATTATGGACTTAAGGGACCGTGGTAGAGAATCATCCGAAACTAAGACATGATTTGTTCACGGTTTTCACAAAATTTAACAACTTCTCAACTTTCAGTCAGAGTTAACTGTCGCAAGCAACAAAACGCAACCCATGTGCTAGACTCCAGTTGTGTTTTTTGAGTGTGTTCTGGTGATCACACTCTCACTGCTGCTTGTAACGTCATGATGTATGTGATACACACTTAAGGGAAAGTCGATGAAGGTGTGTTATAAACAGTTCTGAAACCCAGGATGTGGCATAGTTCCCACTGTGACAATTTACTGGTACTATTTGTGTAGAACAAGACCAAGTTGGTCCTTAATGTGTGTTTATATATATATATATATATATATATATATATATATATATATATATATATATATATATATATATATATATATATATATATATATATATATATAATAATGTATTGGTGGTATTGTTTTAAATCACTTGCTTAATATCTCTTCAATCATGCCTTTATTTTCTTACATGACCAGAACTGACATTCAAAATTACAATTAGTTGTTGTAAATACAAGAGAATGACATGTCATCATGTCCTTTCCCAATTCAGTATGTGCCATTTTTTTAAAAACTTTTTTTATTCAAGTGGAAATGAAGGTACAATTTATTATTTTTTTTTGTCCAGTAACAGAAGTAGAGAAAACTTTGGTGTCCTTCTAAACCCCTAAACAAACTAAAACTGGGGAAAAGCTTGACTTCTAGACCCAAGCTCATGATAAATAACTGGTTATAGAGTAAAAGAAATACAGTGTTAGTCAAAAGTTATTGAACATCTTTTTTAACCGCCTTTTATTACAGTTTATCCACTATTGGTTCCTAAAAGTGGTCCTAAATCCCTAAATCTTTGTATGGACTACATTATTTTTCCAATAAAATAAAGCCACAAATAAATAAATAAATAAATAAAATTCATTTCTCTAGAGGGTTCAAAAACTTTTGATTGGCAGTGTGTGTCACTATAAAACACACACAGTGTTTAATATAGATACTGAGATATGAGCATGTAATCATGGCCCTCACCTCTCAAATGTTCCCTCAGTTTTGTTTCCGCTTCCATTTCCTAAATTCTAAGCACCTGTGCAGTCTTTCACATCCCGACCCTCGACCTTATAACCTTATATCACTTTATTCATTTTGCGTCGTTTTCCACGCAGTTGCAACACAATCTGCTGTAAGATTTGAAAATGTAAAGCGACAAAGGTGAAAACCTTCCGTACAAATAAGGGTACAGATTAGGTTCTAACCTTATCACCATACTGGAAAAACATTTCTGTGATAAATCTAGATTAAAAAGTTGAAAACAAATAGGTTTGGTGATAAGTTTGTTTAATAGCTACAAAATCAAACATGGGGGAAAAAAAAAAAAAAAAAAGATTCAGAACAGTAGAAAATGTTCACATAAAAAATCAGCTTCTTCCAGAGTTTGTAATTCTTAAAAAAAAAATAAATAAATAAAAACACTTATGAAATATCATTTAACACAATACCAATGTTATAGTCATATCACCCTAACGGAGGACAGAACTATTTGTTGAATTTTTACAGATTTTTTTTTTTTTGGGTACAGAATTTTCTCCATTGATGGACAGCAGAGGAATTTGTTGAAGCACTGAAAAAATGTTTAAACGCGTGACTCTATGGTGGCAGCGTGAAGAGCTGTAGTTGTAGAGTTCAGGAAAAAAAAGAGCCAGTAGTGCATGTTAAGTTCCTGACGAAACAAAGAACGGCTTGTGTTCCAGACTGGAGAGTGGGGCGGGGGCAGACGTCCGCAAACCCAGCAGTGTGAAACACTGTTTTAGCTCAAATTTCTCATACACGTATGCAACAACCTTCAAATTATGTCCGGGAACTATTCAGCTTGGGCAGTGTGAACTTGGTCATGTTAATACATCCTTAATACAGAAGAAGAGGCTATGCTGAAGATCCTGAAGACGAGCCGCAGCTTTTGTATTTTAATAAGTAAGCTATACGGCATATGGAGTTTGGGCCGAGAAGGAAATTGAGCAAAACTTTGCAACACTAAAGAGAAAAAAAAAAAAAAAAAATCGATATAGAGCACATTGAAGGAGTTGTAAAATGAATTAAAGTATCATTGTGATTTTAACAAAAGTATCTTTTTATACGTTTATATGTTTTGAGGCTTTTTTTTTTTATCTAATTTTTTGTGGTATTATTTTACTGTACTTTTAAATTTGTTGCACTCTGACGTCTGAAAACTGCCAAACTTTTGTGAACGAGTACCTGCACCTGTGTGTATAATGCTTGTGATTTTTTTTTTTTTTTTTGGTTAAAAACTAATCAAGATGTATCAAATGTTTCCAGTGGGTGAAAAAAAGAAAATATATTTGTATATTACGCATAACCTGTAGGTCTTGATGAATTTTGTTTTTTTTTGACGTGTATTTTCCATTTTCTTAACATTTTTAACACAACAAATATTACTCTTAATTAATAAAGCACGCTGATCAGGCATGGAGTACGAATATGAAAGGAATGAAAGGATATGAAAAGGAAGGAGATATAGGAATAAAGATTAAGAAGAAAAAGAGAAAGACAGAAAGATTAAGAAAATTAATGAACGAAGGACAGAAATTGAAAGAAAGAAAAGAAAGGGAGAAACTCAAAAGAAAAACATTTGACCCATAATAAAGAAGGCAATATTACAAAACTATCTTGCTACGTAATTTATTTCATTTAGTAGAATTAAGAAAAGAAACAAAGACAGAATGAAAGAGAAGTAGAATGAAAGAAAGAAAAGGAAAGCGGGAAAGAAAAAACTAAGAAAATCAAGAAAAAGTGGAAAGAGAGAAAAAGAAAACTACAAAAAAATTACATTTGAACTCGGTAATACAGCACACTATATTACTAAACTATCTAGCTAGGTAATTTAGTTAGCACAGATAACCGATAGCTGCTCAAACCTCAGCAGTCTCAGATTAGCAGTGAGGTATTGAAATCTGGCTCTTCTTTGATTTAAAGAAAACTGGGTTTTTATTCTCATAGATACACACTCTAAGCGCTCCTGTGCTCCAGCTTGTCACGCCCAGAAGTCCTTTGTAAATCGCCAACACTTTGTTTCAAGCCTAGTCTCATCTCGCGTTGTTCCCATGTGGTTAGCTGGTTAACCAAGAAGAAAACGGCATTGGTGGTCTACTTTGCACTTTCTGCACAGATGCAAGCTCAGATACATTGCAAATTCTTGCATAATGGTCTTGCAATGTTTAGGGGGAATGTTTACCATTCTCTTGCCCCTGGTCCTGGTATTCCCTTCTTTAGCTTGTACTCACATTCTGATGAAACCCACAGTAATTTGTTCGTCTCAAGCAATGCAATCAAAACCCTGAACACACCCCACCCCCATTAAATTTGTTGATGCAAAGTTGTCGAATTTGGAAGTAATTTTTTTTGCAGTCGCTGGTTAATGGCTAAGACAGGGTCGGATACATGTTTCTGGATTTCAGCCAGCGGTAATGAGGAATCTAAATTACCCGGCAGCGAGGAGAACCTCAGAGAAGCGTGAAGCCGTGTTGTATCCCTCACACTGGGTGCCGCCTGGAGGATGGGGGTCACAGAGGGCAGTGTCTTTGCGCTCATGTGTCTGGTGCTTTCTTCATTCTTTTCTGTCGCCATCATATGGAGGCTGCTTAGCTGTGAATCCAAAGGCTTTGGTGTGAACTCTGAATCAGGCCTGGTCATGCTCTAATAAGGTACAAGCAAGGATTGAAGTTATACATTAAATTCCAAGTAGTAAAAACTGCACCTTTTGTCCAGTGCCTTTTGAAAGTTGAATGGAATCATATCAGCTGTGAACTATGCATTTCTGAAAAGAACAGGTCCATTCTGATGTCATGAAGACCGCTTTGAAACTGAAGAGTCATTCAGAATTGAAGCGATAAAAAGCATTCACTTCAAATGACCCTTCAAAATGGTCATTTTTCGAAAGGAGCACCAGTGGGGACACTTGCTCCTGAGAGTATGTGTGCTGTGTTACATCCCTGGACGTATTTTGATTTTCTATCTCTCCTACCTGTTTAGGAACCAGTGAATGGGATTGACATCATCACATTAGCAAGAGACAATGAGGCACGTCACATTATACTCAGTTAACAGCTGATACACACTTTTGTATATTCCAGCCTTATCTTTACTTAGTACTTTTGCAATTTTTTGTTCCATGCTACTCTCTGGATTTTGCATAATACAATGTTATTCTACCTTTTGTATTTGATTTTGAGCTAAAGTTCCTTCATCACATATTTGATTGCAGCTGGACAAGAATGAAACTGGTGTAAGCAATGGCATCTGTTCATGACTAAACTGCAATTCTTGTACTTGTGATTGTGCAACAGAAAACACATCATTTTAAAATGACATTCAGAAGGCTATGTATGAATGAATATGTTTGATCCCTAAACAGGGAGAGACCCTTCATGGTTCTCACTATAGACAGTGGAGCCTTTGAAATGAGTAGGGCATAGTCATGATCCCTTCAGAATGGACTGCAGTCAATGTGAGACAAATTATCTTGGTTATCACAAAACCTGCAAACTTTTTTCAAAGAAGATCTGCACCTGGATCATGGTAGTTCTGCTCTCCCCCAATTGAATGGGGTACAGGTTGTAGAGTACTGGTCCACTAGTTCCATACAGGATTGAGGGGTCTGCGCAGTGGCTACCAGGCGATACAGAGTTGTATGCCGGGGGTACAGGGGTAATCTGTCTCTGGAGGAGCTGAAGAATCACGTTAATGTCTGCAGTCATTCTTGCCTCCAGTCTAAAAGATGAGATGTGAAATTGATGCCTTTAGCCAAACTTTGTTCTACCAAGGTAGGCTCACTGGTACTAACATTGAGAACATATCAGAGACTGCTGATTACTAGTTAGTCCAATGGACCTACTACCCCATACAATTTTTCCCAACTTCCCAAAGGCTAAGATGTGCTTGAACTGCTGCTCATGTTGCTGAGAGGAAAGCACTATCTGCTCTGTTAGCTCACAGATGCCCACAATTCTATGTTGCCTTGATTGACGCAGGGGAGAGAGTATGCCATCTCTACCACCCAGAGAGCATGACCAATTTTGCTCACTTGGCTCACAGCCATGGATGGCTATAGCATTGTTGGGATTCAAAATTGCTTGACGTTGTGCAGAGAGGTGGGTCCCCAGGACTATAGTTGAGGACCTCTGGGGAAAATAAATATAATGAGAAGAATGCACTGGCATAACCCTAAGAGGATTCATATCTTATAACCCACAAGAACTCAAGGAGAAGGTTACTATTTGTAAAAAAAAAAAACCAAAAAAAAAAAAAAACATAACACCTATACAGATCTGTGACAAATGAGATAAAAATTGCATCATTGATAAAGACAATATCAGCACTACTAGTCAGACCAAGCCAAGTCAGTGAGTGGTGCTTCACTCTGCAGCAGCTGAAGGATCCCAAACAGTTCAAGCATTTACCACCCCCTCCAAAAGTATTGGAATGGAAAGGCCAATTCTTTTTGTTTTTGCTATACACTGAAGTTTCAGTTTGAGATAAAAAAAAAATGAATATGAGACGATAGATATTATACATATCCTAATATGTACATCTGGATGTGTTAAACAACTTAGAAAATGGCACCTTCCTGTTTCTGTAGTGTCTGTAGAAGCAGCCATGCAAGCCCAAGCCATGACACTACCTCCACCATGCTTGACCGACAAGCTCGTATGTTTTGGATCGTGAGCAGATCCTTTTTTTCTCCACACCTTGGCTTTTCCATCACTTTGGCAAAGGTTAATATTGGTTCCAGAACTTTTGTGGCTCATCTGGGTATTTCTTGCAAATTCCAATCTGGTCTTCTGATTCTTAGTGCTGATGAGTGGTTTGCATCTTGTGGTTTGGCTTCTATATTTCTGCTCTCTAAGTCTTCTTCAAGTGGTAGATTGTGTGGAGGTTGTTGTTGATGTCACTGACTGTTGTTTTTGTTTTTTCTTCACAGCTCTCAAGATGTTTCTGTCATCAACTGCTGTTGTTTTCCTTGGCCATCCTGTTTGATGTCTGGTTGTTAGTACACCAGTGGTTTCTTTCTTTTTTCAGGACATTCCAAATTGCCCAATGCTCGTGCAATGGCTCCGATAGATTTTCCCTTTTCTCCCATAGACAGCTCTCTGGTCTTCATGTTGGTTTATCATTTTTAACAACAAATGCAGTCTTCACAGGCAAAATCCAGGACTCAAACCAAAAGTAGACATTTAGAGATATTAACTGTTTAAATAATCAATCTAACAGGGCACACCTGGGCAACAAGAAACACATGCCAGACACATGTTCCAATACTCATTATTATTATTATATTTTTTTTGAACAAAAGCATTGGCCTTGTCATTCCAATACTTTCGGAGGGGATTGTATGTCTTTTTCAGGGCAAACAGTGAAATGTTCTTAATTGTCTATGTCAAAAACTGGACCTAAAATCATTTAGTACCGAGTCAAAACCAAAGCATTTGTCATGTTTTGATTACATACAGACTGCACTGTATGTTTGCATACTATTAACTACACCTCTGGAATAAATTTAATTGACCTACCTGTTAAGCTGACTTTGCAGTAACTCGAGTCGGGACTCTAGCTCCCTGGGACAGTCTTCTGCAAATGGAGATGGATGATATGAGGCTTGGACAGAAGAGGATCTGTAAGAATGGCCTGCATACTGAGTGGGCCAATGATCTGGCCAGTAATGGTACAATCCAGAAAGATGAGCTCCTACAGTGGGATAGACAAGAATTTGGGGGATCCAGAAATTTTGATATTTTTGAGCCTCTTATCAACCAAAGCTCTAAGTGTTTTGTGCCCTCATTTACTCAACACAGTACTTCTAGTCAATGATACAAAAAAATTGAACACATAAAAATTTAGATGGTTATTTGTACCAGGTATATTACAGAAAGGTAAACTACCATAGTGTTCTTAGAGATTTGGGGTAGCTACCTCTGTCCATGCCAGGCTCTATGCCCTTCCCAGATTTGCTGTTCGGTGGAATCACCCGTAGGGCAGACGGAGGATAATCCTGGGGGTCTCCTTTAGGGCTGTATACCTGGCTGTGGGAAAGAGGTGGTTTGTTGATGTTCTCACTAGACTGAGTTCTGGAGGAGCCACAGCTACACAGTTCATCCCAGTGAGTGTGAGGGCCAGCAAAGCAATGATGACCCAGGCATGTTTGAACTGAATAGGAATTATCTTGATCCATTCCATCTGTCCAGGATGTATAAAAGGTGGGTGTTTTTAACTTAATTAAAAAGTTAAACTAGGTATCCTTTTCTCAATGTGGTTGTCTACTTACCTGGCCTGTTGCGTCTCTCCAGTGAATTTTTGTGATGCCTTGGGTGATTAATATGGTAATGGCAGCCATTGTCTTCTCTGTGTAGGGTGTGAAGGACCTGATCTACCTGATTATAGACAAAATTTATGTGGACTTTGAACCAAAGCTTTGTATGTTCCATAAAGAGTAATGGTGTATTTTTACTTCTCTGAGGTTGAAGGTGATCTCCAGATTCCTGCAGAAGCTTTCAGCAAAGGCTGGGTACATATCTAGTACCTCCAAGAGATCATCTCTCTGTATTTGATGGAGATCAGAATAGGTGAGTGTCTTCACATCAGCATTGCAGTGGCCAGGTTCTGCGTACAAATTAATGGGCTCGCCAAAGATATTGTTCTTGCCTGCACATAAGTGCATATGGAATAAGTAATTTGGAACTGTCAAATAATAATTAACAACAGTATTATGTACTATTGTGAAGACCTCACTGTTACACTTCTGTACCCTCCTGATACACTTCTACTGCTGTGGCTTCTCTCACCCTCAACACCTGCCTGGTTTATCGTAATGCTCTACTTCTGATTGCAGAAGCTCCAATTGTGACTCACTTTCTGCTATTGTGGATATTTTCCCTAAACAAAGTACTGTTTAGTCTTTACTCTTATACACATGCATGCTTTAATGATTTATAATCCCTAGTGAAACCCAGATGAGGGTAGATTCCCTTTTTGAGTCTGGCTCCACTCAAGGTTTCTTCCTCATGGTGTCTCAGGGAGCTTTTCCAACTGCTTTCACCTCTGGCTCACTCATTAGGGATGAATTTATATCTGGATTTCTATAAAGCTGTTTTGTGGCAAGGCCTATTGTTAAAAGTACACATACAACTGAATTGCAGATTAGAACATTGCATGTTCTGATATACTGATTTCCACAATTTTCTCCACTTTTAAGTAAACAAAGAGGGCCAAAACAGATTATGCTACATGGATCACTGTGCTCACCCAGTATAGCAAGCACAACTTCATTGCAGGACACCTGAACTGAGCCATGGGAGATGAAGTACAGGGTATGGAGAATATCGCCATGATGGTAGAGAGTGTCCCCTGGTGGGGAGTGTGTGGTTTTTAAGCGCATGGCAAGGGCTCTCAGGCAGGCTTTACTGGCCCCTTTGAAGGCCTTGCAGTTCTGTAGCAGGTTGCGATTCAAGTGGAGACATATATCAGCCTGTAGGCATTCAGGAAAACCTTTCAAAACCTACAAGAAGGTCAAGGTCAAAAGCATGTTTTATCCAAAAATAGCAAGAAAGACATATACATCATAATTATCTGTTTGGTCAATTACATGGCTTTTCTAGGTTTACAGATTGTTTGACTATGTGGTGTTGAGGTGCACGTCCCTTACTGCATTCATATCAATGCCGTTGGTGTAGGACCAAGCATGCTGGAAATACTCCTCCAGCCTCTGCCTCAGGCCTGGTGGTATTTGGTGGAAACGGATGAACTCTTTGACCCTCAGCAACTGTGTGTGGTATCGTGTGGTTCCAGAATATAGACGCTGTATGATTGCTGAGACATTCCCAAATATGCTGGCATACATGAGGGCTGGAAGATTGGAGAACAGGTAAACATGCAGTTGAAACTTCAAATTACAAGGAGCTTTTATTCTTATTTAGTATAAGACAAGGTTATGATGGATTTGACTTAGAAATTAGCTTAGAAAGAATTGTAGCAAGGGACTGAAATACTTTATAACAGTACCACATGATTATTCATGGAGCCCACTTCACCATTATGTCAAGTAAATAGGATTTTCACCATATATGCACTGAAATTAAGATTTTTAACCACTCATTTATTTCATGGATCTCAAACTAGATTGTATCTTCCAAGGTACAAAGACTTGTCAGTGGGATGACACCTTCAAGGGTACATCCCTTGTATCCTCATAGGTACCTTTAAATTTGAACCTCAAGGACCAAAGTTGTACCTTATAGGATTTATCTGCCTTTTCTATACCTTTGGAAACTGACAATGTAAGAAAATTGTCAGACTTTACTCCAAAATCTCTAGGGCATTAGACTGTAACTTTCTAGGTACAAAGTCTTGTCATTGGGATGGTACATTCAAGGGTACATTCCTTGTATTCCTAGGTAGAACTGCATTTACACAGTTTGACCTCAGGGACCACAGTTGTACCTTAGAGGGTACAGATACCTTTTCTGATAATGTATGAAAATCATCAGACTTGACTCCACAATTTCAGGAAACTAGCGTACTAGACTATAGTTTTCAAGGTATAAACTCTTGTCACCAAGATGGTACGTTCCATGGTACATTCCTTTTGTGGAGGATACTGGATATAGTGTAACTCTAAGTGTACATTACCTTAGACTGTACATCTACCTTTTCTGTACCTTTGGGAACTGATAATATACAAACAGCTTTAGACCTGACTCCACAATCTCAGCAAAGTAGGATATTAGACTGTAGCTTTCAGGGTACCAACTCTTGTCACTTGGATAGTAATCTCAATGGTACATCCCTTGTATCCTCAAACTAGAGGATCTAGGATGTAATCCCTTTAAATTTGGACCTTTAGGGTAGCAGTTGGAACTGGTAAGATAAAAGGAGCTGTTAAGGGTTGAATGTATGTGGAATGACTTACAGCCAATAAGCATGACACAGATGGAGAAGATCTTTTCAGAGTTGGTGTTGGGTGAGACATTCCCAAAACCCACACTGGTCAGGCTGCTGAAAGTGAAGTACAGCGCAGTGACATACATATCCTTTATGGAAGGTCCTGAGTTGGCATCACTGTCATTATAATACTTCCCCAGTTGATCAGCCAGATTATCCAACCAGCCTGTTTTCATATAGGGCCTCTCCACATGGCCAATGGCATACCAGATGCATGCCAGCCAATGAGCAATGAGCACAAACGTACACATGAGCAAGAATAGGACCGCAGCTCCATACTCTGAGTACCGATCTAACTTCCTGGCCACACGGACCAAGCGGAGTAGTCGTGCAGTCTTCAGGAGACCAATCAGAGTGGTTGTTGTCTGAAGTTAAACAATAGCAAGCAGTGTTAGAAGGGAAGGATAAACAATGGATATTTTTTATCAGCTAGTATTTTTCAAATAGTTTGCCAGATACCCTTTTCCACGTTTTATGTAGTCCTTATTGGCTGGAAAGATCTTAGTCAACAATTCTGTGTGTGTGTGTGTGTGTGTGTGTGTGTGTGTGTGTGTGTGTGTGTGTGTGTGTGTATATATATACACTGCCCTCCAAAAGTTTGGAAACGCCTGAACAAAATAGGGTTTTTGGGCAATATCAGCATAAATCCTCTTTAGTTAGTGACCATTTTGCATTGATAATAAGGGACAACACAAACTATGAAAACATATTTTATTAAATAAAAAGTTTATGAACATAAACATGAA
>CM040986.1:2308869-2347503 GCA_022985145.1 Pangasius djambal | reverse complement strand
TGTCTTGTCTATCATGGAGTGGCCTGCCCAATCACCTGACCTTAACCCCATTGAGCTGCTATGGGAGGAACTGGACCGTGATGTCCGTAAGAAGTGTCCAACCAGTGTGAATCATCTTTGGGCAATCCTCCAGGACGCTTGGAGTAATATATCAAGTCAATGTTTGAATAAACTGACTGCTCGGATGCCTAGTGTTGTCCCTTATTATCAATGAAAAATGGTCACTAACTAAAGAGGATTTATGCTGATATTGCCCCAAAACCCTATTTTGTTCAGGCGTTTCCAAACTTTTGGAGGGCAGTGTATGTGTGTGTATATATATATATATATATATATATATATATATATATATATATATATATATATATATATATATATATATATATATATATATATATATACACACACACACACACACACACACACACACACACACACACACACACACACACACACACACATAATATATATGCAACATACGGATGTGGACAAATTTGTTGGCACCCTTCCACAAAAGAAGAAGAACCCACAATTTTCTCTAAAATAACTTGAAATTAAAAAAAGTAATTGGCATCTATCATTGTTTATTTAATATTTAATAAAAATCAGGCTTTGCTTTTGATTTCTGATTCAACAGAATATTTTAAATGATAAAACAAATGAAAATGGCATGGACAAAAATGATGGGACCCTTAACCTAATATTTTGTTGCACAACCTTTAGAGTATCTGTAGCTCTCAATGAGAATTCTGCACCTGTCAACAGGTAGTTTGTCCCACTCTTCCTGAGCAAACTGCTCCAGCTGTCTCAGGTTTGAAGTGAGCCTTCTCCAGACTGCATGTTTCAGCTCCACAGATTCCACAGATGTTTGATAGTATTCAGATCAGGGCTCATAGAAGGCCACTTCAGAATAGTCCATTGTTTTGTTCTTAGCCATTCCTGGATGCTTTTACTGTGGGTTTTGGGTCTTTATCATGTTGGAGGACCCATGACCTGCGACTGAGACAGAGCTTTCTGACACTGGGCAGTACGTTTCGCTCCAGTGCCCTGCACAGATTCAAGGCACCCCGTGCCAGATGCAGCAAAGTAGACCCAAAACATAACCGAGCCTCCTCCATGTTTCATAGTAGGTATGGTGTTCTTTTCTTTGAAAGCTTCATTTTTTTGTCTGTGAACATAGAGCTGTTGTGACTTGCCAAAAAGCTCCAGTTTTGTCTCATCTAAACAAAGGACATTCTCCCAGAAGCATTGTAGCTTGCCAAAATAAAATTCCAGTCTGGCTTTTTATGTTTTTCATTCAACAGTAGAGTCCTCCTGGGTCTTCTTCCATTGAGCCCACTGTTGCTCAAAAAGTGACGGATGGTGCAATCAGACACTGATGTACCTTGACCTAGGAGTTCAGCTTGTATCTCTTTGGAAGTTTTCCTTGGCTCTTTGTCTACCTTTTGCACTATCGCACTATCCTTCTGTTCAATCTGGGGATGATTTTCCTCCTGCGGCCACATCCAGGGAGGTTGGCTACAGTCCCGTGGACCTTAAACTTCTTAATAATATTTGCAACTGTAGTCACAGGAAGATCAAGCTGCTTGGTGATGGTTTTATAGCCTATGCCTTTAACATGCTTGTCTATAGTTTTCTTTCTGATCTCCTCAGACAACATTCTCCTTTGCTTTCTCTG
Source organism: Pangasius djambal (assembly GCA_022985145.1). Classification (NCBI taxonomy): domain Eukaryota; kingdom Metazoa; phylum Chordata; class Actinopteri; order Siluriformes; family Pangasiidae; genus Pangasius; species Pangasius djambal. Next base: position 2,345,825 of record CM040986.1, on the reverse strand, counting down.
GTCCATGTTCAATGTGGTGCACACGATGACACCAAACAGCAGAGTGAATACTTTTCTCCATTTAAATAGACTGAATGATTGATTACAAGATTGAAGGCATGTGTGATACTAATTAAAGAAAACAGTTAGCTTGAAATATGGCTATAAATCTGAATATTTATAATCTTTTCTAGGGGTACCAACAAGTCTGTCCAGGCCATTTTAGAATATCTTTGTAGAATAAGCAATAATTTATATCTTTTCAGACTTTCTTTGCTTTACTCTATGACATACCAAAGGCATGAAGGTATACATGACACAATTGCTTTTAATTTCATCACTTTTCAGGAGGAATGAAGCATTGTTTCAATGCGCTGTAACGGTACCAACAATTTTGTGTACATCCATATATGCAGCAGCTTCACCAAATAGTCTACTATATTTCATTCATTCATCTTCAGTAACCAGTGTTGAATTGAAAGCTAGCAAAATTTCATCAGTACAGGACATCTAATGTGAAGTTTTAATGTATACTTAGAAAATTTAATGTTCTTTGTTTTATTCATGGGCCAAGTAATCTTTGTAGGCAAGCCAAATTTGGGGCCACTGTTAGCCATGTTCAATATCCTTCCACTCCAAAGAAGGTTTCTAGATGTTTTCTCACCTCGTCGGATCCGGATTTAAAGATGAGCAGGTCAAAAGGAAGGGCAGCCACCATGTCGATAAGAAACCAACCTTTAATGTAGTGGATGGCAATGCGTTTAGGATGTGTTACCACCTCATCGTTATGATTGATGTATGTGGTTCGAAAGCTGATCACGATATCCACCATGAACAAAACATCCACGATGGCATCCACGATGTTGAGTGGGTTGCAGGTGTAACCGCAGACGTGTTGCTGATTCTCTGGCAGTTCATTAAGCAGGAACGCGGCTGAGTAGGGGGTGAAGATTGCAGTGTAGAGCACTAGCAGCAGGATGACCCAATCCCATGCTGCCTTAAAGGGACTGTAGTGCAGCATGATCCACTTATGGACGTCTGGATTCTGGAGCTGATACTCAGGGAACACATTGGTGCCCAGAGACAGCGTCTGTATAAAGGGAGGCATATGCAGAGAACTTTTATCTTGGCATGAGTGCAAAATCACAGGAAGCAGATCATGGGAAAATAATCACAATGTAAGTCACGTTGTCAAAATTGAATTTGTACAATGCCTAGAAGAATAAAAAGTCACCCTTAGCTTTTTTGTGTATTCAGGTATGCCAGAGATGGAAATCTGGCAAACACATTTGTATACTGGCTGTTTTGAGCCCACCAAAATGAACTTTCATGATATGTCTTTCAAGTCATGCCATCTTTTTTTTTTTTTTTTTGGTCTTTAGCATAACTAGAATCTCCTTTACATTTACTTTTAACAGATGCCTTAACCAGACTGACGTACAGAAATGCTTTGTAGTCTCAATCAAAAACATATCCTCATATTAGAATAATAAGTCAGGGTCTATGAATACCATTGAGCTAAAACCCTGTTAGGAGGAAATTAGGTTGTGGTTCAAGTAGTAGGGACTGGATCACTGCAAAAAAGGAGTGGACTTCAGCTGACATTATGGATTGATTGGCTTGCAATCCCTCTCTGTGGGGATATTTCTGTCCTAATGATCTTTCCACTGGTTAATGTTCATCACACTCCTGACCCTGTGCATTCAGTCACACCAAACAGGCAGCAATTGATTCCTCAATGAACATCTAGCGCAAAATAAGTACATGAACATATGGACCCACATTAGGGATGTAACAAAAAAAAACAATACATTATTTGGACTGAACAGATAATTAATTATATTTTGCACTCATCGCACACTGTTGTGTAGCTATGTACTGTGCTACTTTATTATTTAATGCACCACAGTCCTATGTATAAAAGCTATAAAGAGGAATGACAAAAAAAAACTCACTTGACCTGACTCCATCCTTAGTAACTGCCTGGTCAGGGTAGCAGTATTTTTAAATTCAGCTACTAGTTTGTTTGTGTTTTGGGAATTAGAACCAACAAAATTTATTATAAAATATCACAGGCAGTTTTTCCACATGCTTTCCAGTGTTTCCAGGGTTTCCAGAGTGGTAGGGTTCAATGTTTAATTTTAAAAGGCCACACCCACTTTGCGTTTAAATTTGAATACATAGTGTATACAGATATGGATATTTGGATCACTAATACAGATACAAATAGTGGCACTATACAAATAGGGGCATTACACCCGTAGCTTCACATGTCTCTCGTTGATCTACTTGGGTGACCTTCTCTGTGATGTTCTGCACGTGTTCCTTCACCTTAGGGATGGTGATGAGCTCGATGTTTTGGGGCGAACTCCTGGAGATGGAACGCCTGGGACGGCTAAAGCTGAGGGAGAAAGCTGGGAAGCGGTTGGCAACTCCACACTTCATCTGGTCAGGGTTGGCAGGAGAGCTCAGCACACCAAACCTGCAAAGTCACTTGGTGAGAGGAAATTAGGAATAAAACAAGATGACAGGAGGTTTGGTAACAAAATTTGGAAAACTGGGTCTTAGGAAGTAAATACCCAGAGCAATTTAAACACAAATAGTTTGAATGGGATGAAATAATTTCCTATTTTAGTGTGTGTCAAGAAAAACCAAAATAAAATAAACAGCTGATTCCTTGTTTTCCTGCTTTCATTTTGAAACGAAAAATGAATGAATGCAACATATATGGCCCAGGAATAAATTTCGCAATGATTCCAAAAGAATTGCACAGAGGAGATGCAGTGTACAGTCTAAGCATTTAATCAAAGACATAAGAGAACAAATATATATTTTCAGTCTAGATTTAAGGGGATAAAATTTGTGAACAACCGAGGTGTCCTGGGAACTGTTTCCAGCTGTGGGTAATGTAGTGGCTGAAAGCTGGTTCACCAGGTGAAGCTTACTGGCCTATTCCCAGCATGTCAGAAATGATATCCTAAGTCCCTTAGCTCTTAAAAAAAAAACAAGTAGCAACACTAAACTTGGTCCTGTAGTGGAAGGATCTGGGAATTTCTGTTGTTCCTGGTTAGTATTCTTGCAGCAGCAGTTGAGCGATCATCACCTGTCTAATATTCTTTTACGGGAAAGCGTTTAAGCGGAAAGTGCCTATTACAACAATCTAGCCTGCAGGAAGTAGGCTTCCAAGACAAAATAATTGCCTATGGTTATATACTATAACTTTGCGTTGATGTGATTGCTAAACCTCAGATCTAAATCCAATTCAGTTTTTGACATTTAGGGCCTTAGGGCACAGATACACTCAGAATCTTCAGAAATGGCTTTATTAGTGCCTGTGACTATAACAATATAAGTGATTATAACAATATAATATCAATATCATGGTTGTCACAATACACTTTTCGGAGATATTGTGAACATCATGGTATTTTTAATTTTTATAATTTTATTATTTTTTAAAAACAGTTACAAAGTCTGGAAGCAGCTGAATCTTTCAAACTGTAAAATAATGATTAAAAAAAAAAAAAAAAAAAAAAAAAAAAAGTTTTCCCCCACCTTTTTAAGGTTAATTTATTTTCCTATTTATTTTCTATTTATTTTCCTAATTTATTTTTTTCTTTAAAAATTCTGGAAGCAGCTGATTTGATGTTAATGTTTTCTACTATTTTGAAACTTTTTTTTTTTAAATAAAATTTTAACATATTTAATGTAAACATGAGAATGACTTTTACTTTTTTTTTTTTTTATAGAATTTCCCCTTTTTTCAGTGTTAATATTCATTTTTCTAGACACCAAATTAAAGTATCATCAGATTAATTTTGTACATGATTCATTTTTAAATATGCCTGATAAACTATCCCAAATGGTGTCTTAAGATCAACTAGCGCTCTAGCCTTCACTAAATTCCATGTATTATACTTAAAAATTGGTGTAGCAGGTGAAGCTTTTTGTTTTTATTCACATTACCAATAAACATTCAGGCTCCATCTACCACTGATTAAAAAAAAAAAAAAAAAATTTAAAAAATTTTTTTTTTTTTTTTTTTTTTTTTTTTTTTTTTTTTTTTTTTTTTTTTTTTTTTTTTTTTTTTTTTTTTTTTTTTTTTTTTACACATTTTAGGTGATGTTTTTATGTTGTATATTATTTTATTCTTTCTGTACATGCTATTTTGTGCATTTTATTTTTATCATTTGTCTATTTTAATATTTTTTACCACCTTTACTTCTTTAATTCTGCTTTTACTTCACATTGTAAAGCACTCTGCATTTTAAATGCGTGAATATCAAATGCCATATAAAGAAGGTTTATTAAAGGAAAGATGTAAAGACCAAGAAATTCTCTAGTGATCCATCCACCATTCGATTTAATGAGAGAACCAGGATTAAAGTCTTGCTCTTACCGGAGCAGTGTCGTTTCCTCTGTTTGTCGTCTTCTCAGGATTTTAGTGAGTCCTTCATCTTTGTAGACTTGTGTAGTCTGCTTGTGACTGAGTGTCAGCACTGCGGTCCTCACACAGACTCGTTCTCCAAACTGAGAACTGATCAATCACTCACTACAGCCCCGGGAAGCTCATTACCAAATCAAACAGCCAGATGGCTCCATCATTTCACAAAGCATATCGCACTTCACATAACAACAACAAAAAAAAGACCTAAACTGTCTAACATGTCTAATAAATTAGAGGATAGCAGAAAAGCTATAGTATTGGCACCTGACTAATCAATGTCCACTGCAGCTACAGAGCGGTTATTGTGGCACGGTATTGACTGAGTGGCCAGAAGTGGGTCTGCATTTAGAGCAGGGGATGACCTTTAGATTTCACGACACATTAACAGGCCTGCTTTTATGAGATCTGAATGAAGAAACGCCATCAACAGCGTGTGACTGGTCAAGCTGAAGACATCAGGTGTCTCTGGAGAGATTTAGCATTATTGAATAGTGTGAGTTCAGTTTTAAGGAACAGTGATATGTGCTCCATTAAACTTCATCGCTAGTCAGACATAGGAATTTACAAGATGTTACATAGGAAGAAGGTGGGGTTTCAGGCATGGATTTCAGTTATTTTGATTCCATATGAGTCATATTCGCTAGATGGCTAATGGCATAATTTAACAGAAAGAAGCTTTTGACCGACACTGTAAGCCTCCAATTACTGATACCTGCAATTTACTGTTTGGAAAAAAAAACCCAAAACTTTGAATACTCGTCTGTGTAGCTAATTGAACTGCAATGTTCTGAATCTGAAGATTCTGAAGCTTGAAGCCAGGAAAGTGTACAAAAAGTATCAGATGCTCCATGAGGCTACAACAAATGTCAATCAGGTTTGGTATCTGAGGCTATGAAGCTAATGGAGGTACAAAGGAAAGAGAGGCTATATCCTCTAGTTTAGCATCATGCAAATAATAATAGTAATAAATTCATCACATACTCACCTCAGAACCACATCAGTGAACACAAACGGGTTCATAACATCGATGAATAAGTTTGCATTTTTTTTTTTTTAATGAAATAAATTCATTCATGAACTGTACAAGCTCCACCTTCAGATTTTAGGCCATGCCCCTTACCCAAGTGTGACACCAAACTATGCTGAGAAATAGTAGCTTTAATTTTTCACACAATATTTTTGCAAACATGTTTGTGTGACTAATTTCTTAACAATAACTGAAATGAAGTTTTTTAATCATAAATATATCTTTATTATGAACACAATTTGCAAGTTTGCACAAATACACACATATTTTATATAAGATATTGAGGAAATTGCTGACAATGTAGACCTTTCCCTCACTCATCAAGCTTCAGTCCTTCACTTGTAGCTCATGAAACATTCAGCGTCCTCTTCCTTCCTGTCTTACTCCAGCGCCTGAATGTTGTCCCACACTCTGACCACATCTGGGTAATCATTGAGAGCCTCGAGCAGGGTGGCGCTGGACTCCAGCTGGTCCTGTGGTAGAGCAGCAGGAGTGTTGGAGATGTACTCCATCCCCGCTGACAGGGTGTGAACCCCGAGAGCTTCCAGCGCCGTCCGCACTGCTTTTATCGAGTTCATATCACAGATGAACTGAGGAGGACATAGAAAGGGATTATGAGAGATTTTTAAAAAATTATTTAAAAAATTTCTTAGACAAATTCCTCCAAATTTAGGACTAATTCACATCAAATGCACATTTCAGAGAGCAGATACACGTCCACTTGTTTTCTTGATTAAACTAAAGTGTCCTGTTGCAGCATTAGCACTTACATTACGTAAAAACGTGTGGATTTTTGACCTGTTTGACCTATTTGTCAGTTTGTCAAGTCGGACTCAGAGTGAAATTGATTCTTTTCTGACTGACTCTTTCCTAAAGCTGGTCACCCAGTCAATCTCAGTAACCAGAGAGGTGAACAAGAACCCAATGGTCACTCAAACAGAGTTTCAGGCATCCTCTGCAGATATGAGAGAACCGGCTGGAAGGACAACCATCTTAGAAATCCTCCATCAATCAAGCCTTTATGGTAAAATGTCTAGACGAATGGCAGACACTTGAAGGACTCATGAGGAAAAAGGTTCTTTGATCTGAGGAGACAATTGACATTTTTGGGCTGAACATCTGGTAAAAAATCAGGTACTACTCATCAACTGGTTAATACCATCCCTATGATGAAGCATGCTGGTGGAAACACGCTGTTACACGCTGTTAGGAACAGGGAGACTGGTCAGAATTGAAGGAAGGATAAATGCAGCCAAACACAGAGAGGTCCTTGAAGAAAACCTGCTCCAGAATGCACACGGCCTCAGACTGGGGTGAAGGTGAAGTCACCTTTCAGCATGACATGACAGCCAAGAAAATGCTTGAGTGCCTTCAGGATAAGTTTATGAATGTCCTTAAGCATTGAACATCTGTGCAGAGAGCTGAAGATGGCAGATCACAGATGCTCCCCATCCATTCAGATTGAAACCAAGACTGTAGAGAATTAGCCAAGAAGAATCGAAGCTGTAACTGCTGCTAAAGGCTCTGAATATTTTAATGGCTATTTTGATTTTTAAAAAAAATACATTTGCAAAAGGTTTTAGAAACCTGTTTTCTTTGTCAATAATAATAATTAATAATTATTATTAATGACCAAAAAATATAGATCTCTGTGTTTGTGTCTGGTGTTCATATCAGTGTGTAACCTGTAAAATCGGTTTCTCCTCCTCATCCTCGGTTTCGTGCACGTCTTCAGCTCCCGACTCTATCGCCAGCTCCAGAGCCCTTTCAGTAGAAACTTGGTCCTGGGCTGCCACGATGACGCCCTTTCTGTCGAAATGATGCCGGGCGCCTTCACACATCGCCCCCCTGTGGACAAGTGGAGATTTCACTAAAAATACATCTATCCAGCAGGGCACGAGTTATGAGAGACTCCACACTGACCCATTTTTCATTAAGATGTGTTTGAGGGCCTGGTGTGAGCGTGCGTTGTTGTCTGTCAGAACCTCGATGAGCAGCATGGAACCTCCGGGCCCTCGCGCCTCGTATAGGTACTGAGTGCCAGCTTTTGACTTTTCCTACAGGACAGAAAGAGAAAAATAAGGCAAAAAAACACTAACTTTTTTTTTCTTTTTAGTACAGTCTTTGTTACAACTTATACCACAGCACTGTGTGAATTCTGGATTCTGATTGGTCAGAAGTTCTATAACAGCAGCTCTGACAACAGTGCACGTACACTCGTACTAATACGTTATCCTTTCTGCATCCTTTCTATCAGTCAGATGTAAAGCTGTGACTTTAAGTGACTAAGTTTTTCTTTAAGTCTTCAGAACAGAGTAGTTTACACTTGCATGACAAGCTGCAAATTTTTTGTCTTATTAACTACAAGGAAAAAAAGAGAGACTGGTGAGGGAACGACTGTTTACAGCTGCTATAATGTACGCGAGAACAGGAACTAACTCGTTTCACGGATGTTCCACAGCATTACATGAAACTACGAACGGATCGAAGAGTTTGACGCTATCGTTCTTTAATAAATAAAAAATGGGTAAGGCTTGCTGTGGTGTATGAGGAATGAAACTCTTCAGGACATGCTGAAGAGGTTATAGGAAAATAATCAACCTCGCAGTAGTAACACGGTAGTAACTCCTCTTCATCTCGCCACCCCGTTGTTGATTATTTGCCTATAACAGCACACTCCTGTCATGGTTTTGACTTTACATAATATTCTAATCAGAAGTAAGTCTCAGTAGTTCCCTCAGAAGTTCACTTCACTTCACTTACCGCTCCTTTAATAGCAGCCTCGATGGTGGCTTTGGGTAGACTTTTATTTCTGCACTGCTCTATGAGCTGAGCCAGAGTGACGTTGTACTCCGGGTTTGGTCCTGCCTCTAAACACCCAACACACACACACACACACACACACAGACATTTATTCATTTCTTTATTAGTATCACTGGTTGAAACGGTGGCTCAGAGGTTGGCACATTTGCCTCGCACCTCAGGGGTTGTGGGTCCGAAGCCCACCTCTGCCCTGTGTGTGGAGTTTACATGTTCTCTGGGGTTTCCTCCGCGTACTCCGGTTTCCTCCCCCAGTCCAAAGACATTCGTTGTAGGCTGACCTGGAATTTGTGTGTAAATGGGTGTGTGTGAGTGTGTGTGCGATTGTGCCCTCGTCCAGGGTGTCCCCCGCCTTGTACCCCGAGTCCCCTGGGAAATGGCTCCAGGCTCCCACCCTGTGTAGGGTAAGCGGTATGGAAAATGGATGGATGCTGTTTGAAACCTGATGTTACTGTACAGCACTTTGGCCAACTCTTGCTGTCTTTAGATGTGCTATATAAATAAGGTGAATTTACATATATATTTAATTTCATTCTGTATTTGTGTACTTCTACATTATAATGCTTTTTCTTTTTTTTAAACTTGTATTTCCACTTCAAATTTTATTCTGTGCATTCTATTACATTTTGAATGTAAGTTTTTATATTTGATTGTATAGCACTTTAAGCTACCACATGGATTATTATTATTATTATTATTATTATTATTAGAAGCAGCAGTGGCGCGTGAGCCATTATTTTTGCCGCACCTCTCACCGCCACCCTGATCAGCATCGCGTATTTGGCGATCATCCGCGCTCGAGCTGCATCTTTCGGGATCTTGATGTCTTTCACTTTGGACCATTTGTTGTGGCCCGCGCGCAAAACCGGACACACGTGCACCGTCCTGACGCAGACCGGGAGCGCGCTGAGCCGCGGAACCTTCGACAGTTTAGGAGCGCAGCCGGACAGGAAAGGACGTAACACCGCTCCGGCTGCCATTGCCCTTGAGTTCAGGAACGAGAAACAAAACACAGGAATTGATTAATCAAATGTAATTATTTATAGTCAGGAAGTTGCATTAAGACGCTGTAACCTAGTACGTAGATAAGTGAAGTTGTTTTGGTTATTTTTGGACCTTTTATTAAAACGTGTAAAAGCTACAGCAGAGCAACTTGGGCCACGTCCCAAACCGAACGCTAGGGTGCTAGATAGAATAGTAAAATACTACACAGCTGTAGTTTAGCAAAGTATTTAGGACATCAGGGGCATGCAGTTTGGGACGCAGCCGTCACTTGTGAATTAGTTAGCTTGTACACATCGACGCTGTTAGCTAACAACACAGTATTAAATATCGACTTAAATACTGTATCAGTTAATACAGAATATCTGAAAAGACAAAAGCAGATTTTATGTTTTACTTACGAAATAATCGCGCATTTCCCACCGAGAATATTAAACCTCACGGATATTACGAAGGACCATCCAACCCGAGCCCTGTCTATAGCGACACTCTACGTCATTTCCGTTTCGTGTAGGCTTGTCACAATACAGCCCCCTCCATCCCTCCTTTTTAAAACTATTTGTCACCCTTAATGAAATAATCAGCACAAATGAAAATATCTGAGGTAATATACAGTAAAGCCTTCACTGGAGAGAATAACAGAGCACTGAAGCCCCGCCCACACGTACACGGATATTTAAGGCCCGGGTGAACACTATACAGTAAAGTGGTTCCACCTCACCGCCAGTTCACACACAGGAATATGAATCTTCCGTATTAGAACTTTTTTCCGCATTATAATCTTATATGACCAATTATTAATAATTATAATTCAATAATAATCTCTCAACGTTGTGCCTGAGGTGTTTATAACAGTTTATGAAATACTGTCGCCACCTACTGGGCTGGTGTGATCATGTGGACGTTTTCATATTGCTTTTTTGTTTTCTTATGGATAAGATTTATTTTTTTTTAAACAGAGGGTTAAAAATATATTTTAAAAAATATCCCTGTATGTGTATCCTGTAGAAATGCTTGTAGAGGCTCTTTTAAAGCTCCTTTATATTCACATCCTGATACAGAGATGATTGTAGCACAACACTGCCCCATTGTGTTGATTTGGAAGTGTGTTCGGGGTCATTATGTTGTTAAAAGATCCAGCTATGGCAAAGGTGTAACCTCCTGGAAGAGGCAGCCAGGTTTTGGGCTAAAATATTCTGAGAAGTCATGATGTACCGTGAACACTGGGCCTTTTTTTTTTTTATTTTTTATTTTTATCAGTCTTTTAGTAAAATGTTTGCGTGAGCCAAACCGAACTTAAAATTTATGCCAGATTTCTAAAATTTCGGTAAAGCTGATCTATTTCGTACTCACTTGATGAAAATGAATCACCTGTAAAGTGCAAAACGCATAAGTGCCATAGCTCATTTGCATTTAGTGACGCCCACAAAACTCCATAAAAGGAAACTCACACAGGAGCTGAAAGTATGAAATGAAGACAAAACAATGAAAGAAAAGCAATTTCTCAGAGACAGAAGTGGAAGTTATTCTGACTCAAGTGTACAACAAAAAAGTTTTATCCAATTGTTTGAGCTTCACATTAGTGAGTCGTCTCATACATACATTTACATGAACTCAGGAGCGAAACCTAACGTATGGATGTTTTTCCAAACATTTCTTGTGTAAATGCTCCTACAAGGGATTTATGAATAAATTCATTCATATATAGCTCTCTCTCTCTCTATTGCCAAAAGTTGGGACACCCCTCCAAATCATTGAATTCAGGTGTTCCAATCACTTCCATGTCCACAGGTGTATAAAATCAAGCACCTAGGCATGGAGACTGCATGTACAAACATTTGTGAAAGAATGGGTCGCTTTCAGGAGCTCAGTGAATTCAAGTGTGGTACCGTGATAGGTTGCCTGTGCAATAAGTCCATTTGTGAAATTTCCTCACTAGTAAATATCCCACGGTCACCTGTTAGTGGTATTATAACAAAGCGGAAGCAACTGGGAACAACAGCAACTCATCCGATGGACGAGTCTGGGTTTGGTGGTTGTCAGGAGAACGGTACTTGTCTGACTGCATTGTGCCAAGTGTAAAGTTTGGTGGAGGGGGATTATGGTGTGGGGTTGTTTTTCAGGGGTTGGGAGAAATGGGAAAATTAAAGGAGCATTAGGCAAGATTTAGTCAAAATTAGTTAAGAATAAGTCTCTAATGGTTAGATAGGTGAGTTCAAGAACATCTGAATGATTTTTATGTACTCCTGGAGCCCACTCCCCCATTCCTATGTACACAAAGCTCCGCCCCCAGAGTTAGCATGCTGAATGATGAAGAGGTTTTGTTTTTGCAACCTCATATTTATACATCAAAAAACAAAGCAAGGCCAAATGCAACAACAAAAAAAAGGGATAATTTCTGTCTAATTAAAATGGTCTTTAGGGATGCCAATAATTTTGCCACTTTCTTGAGAGATTAATCTACTATTTTAAACGTGAGAATGGTTGTGAGAGAGAGTGAGAGAGAGAACGAGAGAGAAAAAGAAAGAGAGAGAAAGAAAAAGATGAACAGAAGCTGAAAGAAAGAGAGATAGAAAGACAGACGGAGAGAGAGAGAGGGAGAGACAGAAATACAGACAGAAACAGAGAAAGAAAGATAGAAAAATAGATAGACATTAAGAGAAACAGAGACAGAAGGAAAGATAGAAAGAAAGACAGAAAGAGAGAGAGAGAGAGCTTTCTTTGCCAGCCAGTGAGGGGTTAACAGGGGGCAGAAGGTCCATCTCTCTCTCTCTCTCTCTCTCTCTCTCTCTCTCTCTCTCTCACACACACACACACACACACACACACACACACACACACACACACACACACACACACACACACACACTGAGCTGTGAAGCAGGAGATCAGCAGTGACATGACTGTCGCTCCTCTGTAGTGCGAGAACACAGGAGAGAACTTGAGACTTGAGCAGAACCGGCCGTTAGATTCTGGCTCCGTTCTGCATGTGGACGCTGCACAGAACTGGCGATGGCTTCATGATGGATGAACACGTCTGAGCACCTGGAGTTCACCTCACCGTTCTCCACCAGGAAATGTGCTTCAGACGAAGAACCAGGTGAGGCTGAAGAACCGTGAAGCATGGAGCTGATGGAGCTTTCTACAGCATTCGTGCTCTTCAGCATGTTAATGACGGTGAAGGCACTGGTGAGTAACTGATCTTCAGCTTGGTCCTGTATATCAGTGATACGTCACGTGCATTTCACGTGTGGCTACATGTGAAAAATGAAAACACACAGTATGAGGTGTCTAAAATCCAAACGTGTACATTTCTGAAGTGAATCTTTGATTCTGAAGAGCTCTGTAAGGGACGTGGTTTAGGTTTTCATGATGTGTGAATATCAAATTCAAGTTTGAAGTGTGATATTTTTGAGTGATAAGTTTTAAAAAAAACCCAAAATAAATACATATAACTAAGAGAGAGAATGACAGAAAGTGAGAATGACAGAAAGGGAAAGACAGAGAGAGAGATATAAAAACAGTGAGAGAAAGCGAGATAAAAAGAGAGTGACAGAGAGAGAGAGAGAGTGTGGAGCAGAAAATGAGTCTGCTCTGTTCCAGTGGTGGCTCTTGGTTTTGAAAACACATCTGTGAAGTATATAACACAGATACTTTAATGACAGACAGCTGTGCTTTTTTTCCCCCTTGGATGTCCCATTCCATACAGAATGATTTAACAGTTGCTGCGATTGTAGCCACTGTCCCTGACAAGATCAGAGAGGATCTGTTCCGTTTTTTTTTCTGTCCCAAGAGATCTGAAAGGACTTGTTTTTGCCACCTGACTTCTGAATTAAATCAATTTTGGGCGTGGGTCAGGCCTCCTGTTTAATTCTCAGCCTCTCCTCATGCATAAGCGCATTAAAAGTCTTTTCCAAAATCAGGTAGACAGCATTATTAGCGTTTGCCATGTCATGCTAAATTTAGCTTGCAAAATGTCACTGAAGAAGGCAGGAACAGCTAACTATCTACACCTATAAATAAACAATATATGTATTTGTGAAATGAAAATAGAACTTTATACTTGCAATTTATTTACAGTATTTACAAAATTACAAAGATTATAATAACAAGCTGTGGATTACTGTCAGCTACTGTCCACTACTGCAGCTCCGAGCCCTCTGCGATTCTGCTCTAGTGCCGATATATTTAAATGTCATTCATGTTCATTAACTTTTCAGGGATTGGCAGTCGGTTATGAGGTTCAGTCCCTTTGAGATATCTCCCAATCAGCAAATGGAGAAGCCGTACATCCGGGCGGGACAAGAGTAGAGCACGCTGTCCAGTAAACATTGAGATATTTTTTCTATATAAAACCCACCTGCTCATGCACTCAGTGACTCCCAATAAATTTTTGCTTCTACGCGTGGCTCAAAATGACATATTAAAAGCCTGTTGTCCAATGAGCATTCATCTTTGCTCCTATTAAAACACAGTTGAATCTGCCATAGAAGCCCATAGAAGCTGTGCATCAATGGAGGTCTATATGCGTCTATGGAGATTTTCATGCAGGCTGCGCTGTCCACCAAAACCAGTTTCCGTTAAATGAACAAACAACACGATATTGCAGTGAGATGTTTGATATTTAATTATGCTAAAATATTGAGAGTGATGAAATATAGACACATTGGCAAATATTTCATTGCCACATTTTTAACAACATTTTAATTTGCCCCGGGCTGCCTATGTGGTATTAAAACTGTGTTCTTTTTTATAAGGTAAACCATTTTCAAAGGTTTCTTTAAATGCTGTTAGCTTTGGAGGTGGTAATACTAGTCATAAATAAACCTTTTGTTATTATAAACTTCTGAATCATGAATGTGAAAAGCTTCATCATTAAGATAAATAGTTATTTTTTCTTCTTTAAATGGTGGAAAAGCTTGCACGCAAATTTAATACTTGACCTTCAGTTAGATTAATATAAAAAAATTCAGTTATTGAAGTTACTTTCAGGATGCAGTAAATAAATTATTCTATTTGCATCAACACTGTGCTGTATTTTAGGAATACAGATTTAGAAATAGCCCAAGGATGTCATCAGGTTTGTTACCTTTAATAAAGCCTCAGCGTACAGTAGGGTATTGCTATTTACAAAAACATTATTTTGCTATTCAGCATCAATATACATACAGTATATATTAATATGTACATACGAGGGGCGGTTATCTGCCTTTTATGTTGGCATGGCTTTTGTCTTGCTGGTTTGGTATTGGTCTGGTGTGGAACAAATTGATACCAAGCTAGCATGAAACCCATGCTAGTAAGCTAATCCTCTTCCCGTGCTGGATGCTAGGAGGGCCTGATCTCCCTTTTTTGTTGTCGTCAGCATGCATGTGAACATTGTCTCTGTACAAATGGTTTCTTTACACTGTATATTAAGTCTCTAATACCTCTGTATTCATTCATTTAGTCTGTCCATTAGTAGACATTTATTCTGGTCTTTAGTGGATGTTCAGTCTGGTCTTTAGTAAACATTAGTCTAGTCTTTAGTAAATGTTTATTCTGGCCTTTATTAGATATTTAGTCTGTTCTTTAGTAGACATTTAGTCTGTACTTTAGTGAACATTTAATCTGGCTTTTGATAGACATTTGGTCTGGGCTTTAGTACATGTAGTTAATTTGGCCTTTAGTAGACATTTAGTCTCTCCGTTATTAAATGTTTAGTCTGGTCTTTAGTAGATTCGTCTGTCCTGTAGTAGAAGCTGAGTCTGCCCATTAGTAGACATTTAGTCTGTCCTTTAGTAGACATTTAGTCTGTACATTTGAAGAGGTTTAGTCTGGCCTTTAGTGGATGTTTAGTCTGTACATTTGGAGAGGTTTAGTCTGTCCATAAGTAAATGTTTATTCTGGTCTTTAGTAGACAATTAGTTTGCTTGTCAGTAGATGTTTAGACTGTCTGTTAGTAGACGTTTAGTAGATGTTTAGTCTGGTCTTTAGTAAACATTTAGTCTGGTCTTTAGTAGACATTCAGTCTGGTCTTTTGTAGACATTTTGTCTGGCATTTAGTAGATCTTTAGTCTGTCCTTTAGTAAACGTTTATTCTGGCCTTTATTGGATGTTTAATCTGTTCTTTAGTACATATTTAGTCTGTCCTTTAGTATATATGAAGTCTGTCCTTTAGTACACGTTTAGTCTGCCCTGTAGCAGAAGCATAGTCTGTCCATTAATAAATGTTTAGTCTGTCATTTAGTCTGTAAGTTAGGAGAAGTTTAGACTGGCCTTTAGTTAATGTTTAATCTGTCTTCTAGTAGATGTTTAGTCTGTCCGATAGTAAATGTTTAGTCTGGTCTTTAATAGATGTCTAGTCTGGTCTATAGTAGACATTTAGTCTGTCCTTTAGTAGATCTTTATTCTGGTCTATAGTAGACATGGAACAATTCCCATTTGAAATAATTTCCACCATGCTTCCAGAGTTGTTAAGATTACTGTATTGGTGAAGCAGCGGTGTTGTTTTATTGACGTACTGAGAAACGGCAGGTCAGATAGTGAAATTGTTTATGATTTAATTTCTGATTCATTTCCAAGGTTGAATGGGTCCATTTAGTGATATATTGTAATTGGTTTGCAAGGATATATGTTTGCAAATTGGGTGCTTCTAAACCTCCTTGAGCTTTGCTTTTCTCAAGAGGCTTTTGATTCTTGGTTTCTTGTTTTTCCAGTGGAATTTGTTTGTGATTGAGTCTAATGAAATTAAGCAGTTGATGGAGGGTTGAATTGATATCACTGAGAACAGATAATTAAGTTTGTGTGATATTGACATTTTTATAGCTGCTACTCTGTCAATTAAGGTGATTGGTGGGTTCATCCATCACTGCAGATCATTATTAATTGCTTTTAACAGGAGTGTGAAATTGAGATAGAATAGATATAAGAGCTTGTGGGAAATGTTGATGCCAAGGCACATATTATTACCAGTGGAAATAGGAATTGGTTGATTGCATTGTCCCAGTGATGTCAATTCAGTGGAGACATTGTTGATTTTGACCAATTAACAATTTAATTCATTAATTAAAAAAAACCCAAAAACATAAGTGATGGATTTTTTGGGTGATTTGGATGGATCTGGCAAATACAGCAGTATATTATCTGCATACAGACTAATTTTATGCATCATACTGTCAACTTTGTACTTTTAATATTATGATTTTGTCTTACTGCTGATGTGAGTGGTTCTGAGAAGCTGGTAAACAAGGATAGAGATAGTGAACAGCCCTGTATTGTCTTTCTGTGTCATGAGAAGCATTATGGCCTAAACAGTACTTTTATATGACTTTATTTAGTAATTTATTTGTGTAGACTGGTCAGCCTGTTTATATGTAGTTATAATTATTGCTCCAAATAACTACCCTATTTGCAGTCTACAATCTGTTTTATCCCCTTGTTGAACAAATCAGTAACTTGTTGTGGGCTTGTATTAATTACCAAATGCAATCGGAGCAATTGATTGCACTCATGTTGCTATAGTGGTGATTAATCAGAATGAAGCTGCTTTCGTCAATCGAAAGCAATTTCAGTCTTTATATATACATGTAATTTGTGATGCCACAATGACTTTAGTCAGTGTGGTCGCTCAATCGCCCAGTTCAAAACACGATTCCACTCCATTCTGAGACACAGCAGGGTAGGAAAAAGACGTGAAACTGGGGCTGTTTGGGGTGATTGTCTTCTTGGTAGGTTATCACTTAAACTATTTGCAAAATTCACTGGCTTTAAGTCCTCTTCTGTGTCTTACTCATTGTATCATAGCAGCCTTAATTCCTGCAGGTGAGAGAGCCTACCCCCTCAGGCAGTGGCTCCTTAATCTATTCCTTAACCCACAGAGTGCACGTGCACAAGTCTCACGTGTTCAACTGGAGCACGCCATTGGCCTGCTTAAAGGGTGATGGTGTTGTCTAGATGTGTCAAGTGGGAGACTGCTATACCACCCTGAAAAAGTCTACCACATTGCGAGGGCATGTGCCGTGTTGAACAACACGGCACAGCAGAAAGTCTATCCTTTAGTCGACTTTTAATCTGACCTTTATTAGATCTTTAGTCTGTCCTATAGATGTTTAATCTGACCATTATTACATTTTAGTTTGGCTTTTATTAGATGTTTAGTCTGGTGTTTAGTTGACGTTTAATCTTGTCTTTTTTTTTTTAGATGTTTATTCTATCCTTTATTAGAAGTTTATAGTGTCTTTTACTAGACATTTAGTCTGTCCTTTAGTAAATGCTCAATCTGGTCCTTTATTAGACATTTAGTCTGGCTTTTAGAAGATGTTTACGGTTTTAGAAATAAACCTAATTATGAGCAATTATGTATTTCTTTCAGACTGGCATCCCATCCTGGTTGTATTCCTAACTCGCACTCAGTGTTCTGGGGATAGGCTCTGGGGATAGACAGTGAGTGTGAGTGATAAATTTCCATAAAATGTGCTTCAGTATTTAAAAAAAAAAAAAAAAACACTTTACAGTGTAGTCAATGTAGGAGAAATATCATTCAGAATAATTTACGTACCTCACAGTTGCTAATTTCATTTGTTAAGCAATAAAACAAACACAAACACAATCTGCTTAGACACTTAGATGCTATTTCCATCCATTCAGGCTCGCTGGGCTTGAATGGATGAAATGAATCACAGATGATAATGCCTAAACTAAACATTGTAAATGAATGCGAAATGATTTATGATGGATAATGATCTGATAAGATCTTGAACTGCTGAGATACGTCATTATACTGAAGACGCTTATTGTGATCTTTAGAGACAAAATCGATTCAGATAAAGGTTGTGCTCCTGTGTTAGAGGGTTTACAGTAAATTGGTTTAATTTAGTTAATTTTGTTTGTCATCACCTCATCACAAATGTTTGTCTCATTCTCTGTATTCTTATGTTTTAATATCTTATGGACACATACAGTTCCTTCTGAAAGTATTGGAACGGCAAAGACAATTCTTTTGTGACGATAGGTCAGAATTTCAGATTTCATTTCCTGTCATTTACCTCTAGATGTGTTAAACAACTTAGAAGATGGCACCTTTGGTGGCAAGACCACCCAATTTTATTTTTGTGAGCACAAGTATTGGAACAGATAGTCTTAAAGTAACTGCATCAAGCCGAACTGTTGCATTCTTCTTTTGTGATGCTTTTCAAGCCTTGTACAACAGCTTCTTTCAGATGTTGTTTGTTTTGGGGGGGGGGGGTGTCTCCCTTCAGTCTCCCTTCAGTCTCCTTTGTTGTGCTGGAAGTGTGTTTTGGGACATTGTCTTGCTGCAGAGTGAAGTTCCTCCCAATTAGATTCTGTTCCAATACTTTTGGATGGGACTGCGCACACACACACACACACACACACACACACACACACACACAGACAGCTTGCGCCTGCTACTTTTGCTCAGTGGTTGTGAAATGTATTTCAGGCACAAAGCCTCTTGTGTTCAACTCTCTACCTTTTCCAGCACAAAGAAGTGAGGAAGACAGATTAGAGCCAAAGGAAAGAGAGAAATGGAAAGAGGGATTGAGAGAGTGAGATGACACAAAAGGTTAAAGCAGGACTGCCACATTTCGCAGTACGGTGAAAGTATTTCACCACAGCTAGAGACAACAGATCAAGCCAAGGTCTCTTCCAGACCCAGACGGAAAGCCAATGATGATGATGATGCCTGTCAGAAATATTGGCACCCTTTATTTAAAAAAAAGAGCAAAAAATAAACAACACACAATGCTTTTTCAAAAGACTATCTTTGTCCTAGCGTTAAAAAATGTCAGTGATAACTACTTATTTGTGCCAAAATTATTAACACCCCTAAGTACGATTTTACATAAATGCAAACAATTTCTTTTTTTTTATTTGATCTCAGTCCCCAGGAACTCAGTTGCCTTTTACCATGTCCTGTTTTAAATATGAGTTTGTACACATTTAAAATCCCTTACCATAGGAAGAAATCTGGACAAATCAGTAACATACATAAAAAAAATACCTTTAATAACTATTATTTTCTCCTGTGGACTATATGTAAACATCTTTTATGTGAAATATCTTATTCAGGTCAGCACTAAATAAACAATAACATGCATTTTGTACGATCCCTCTTATTTTGGCAAAATAATTAACATTTTGCAGATTCTGAAAGGGGGATGTAAACTTTTGACCTCAACTGTATCATGCTCCAACAGTTAATTATATTTCCAACACATTGAAGCCATTATATCGAAAATTGAGGTCATGAAATAGTAATGTGTGAATGGGATATAATTTTTATCAGGCTTTTAATTCAGTATTTTGAGTTAAAGTAATAAAATAAATTCAATTTCAGGATTTTATTCTGATTTAATTATTTTTTATTCATTGTAACAGATCGACTCTGACGATGTCATTACTCGGGATGAGCAAATCTTCCTCCTGATTCGTGCACGGGCAAGGTGTGAGAGAAGCATCCGAGCCCAACTGAGCACGGTACGAGGTATGTTGTGGAAGAAATTTAGCAAATCAATATTCAGAAGACCAGATCTATGCCATATAAACAATTTTTTATGGCCAGAGAGGTGAGCGTACACACACAGTATACTTCCACCTATCCCACCCACCAAGACAGACCAAACGTTTAATATACTGGTTGTAGAGACAGTTACATGAGCTCGCAACCCCTCACTCAACATCTTTGCATATCAGAATACACATACCAAAGTCCACTCCTACTCAGCACCCTTCCATGTCAAAGCACACACACCAAAGTCCACTTACAGTACATACACAAAAGGCGTTAATTCAATTTTTTTTTTAAAAAAATAGTCTGTTTAAAAAAACAAAATAAAATAAATAATAGCTGGACAGCATGGACTCCAAGCAGATTCAGACTTTGGATTATAGCGTAGAAAATACTGCATGGATTAGACCTGTAGCAGTTATTTATTTAATATTATATTGCATTATATCGAAAAGTAATGTGTTCAAATCCAAAAAACATCATGCACAATCAAATGACAATGGATCGATGAACCTGTGGGTGTGAATCCTGTGCAGTCTGTTGTGCTCATAATATTCAGGCGCAAAAAATATTATATATATTATATATATATTAAACCCACAGTTTAATAAAACACAGACCCTTCAACATTCCACATTTTATTTCTACTCATCTCCTGGTGCTCTTTCCAGAGCTGAGTCTGCAAAAAAGCACTTTCTTTTTGCCTCAGGGAGCTTTCATTCATCAGCGAAATTCAGTTAAGCGTCGTAAACACACTGATGTAGCACCTGTCTTTTTACAAAGGTCCTCTGATCCAATTTCCTGCAAACAACAGCATCCATAAATTCAGAAAATGAAACGATAAAGAGTCCCAGGTTCGGACGCTTATCTCTGATCAGATTTATTTCTGTATTGATCTTGCGCAATATGAATGTGCATTCAGTCCCTTTGCATTATTCCCACTGAGGGACGCTGATGTAATCGCTCCGTCGTCGTTCCCGAGCATTGTGTGTTTTCATTACTTGTACCACGGCGCTGTTGAATTCTAGATTCTGATTGCTGTTGATTCATTTTCTACAACAGCAGTTCTGACAGTAGTACAGCTGCAAATCACAGGTTTATATTAATTTTAAGTTAACACTTCTATCATAACAACTCATTCAGAGGGACTTGGCTGACAGATGCACCACATAAACAGATTAAAAAGCATGTAAACTCTGACATGGTGAAGTTTTCTGCGAGGAGATTTATGGAAGGAGGCTCTAGTGTTAAGCGCTTTCTAACAGTCAGAGATAAAGCTCTAACTTAAAGCTTTCTGACACGTTCAGGATAGAAGAGTTTATACTTTACGCTTTGTAGGTAACATGACAAGCTGAAACGATAAGGAAAGAGTGCATTAATATAAACCTGTGCTTTGCAGCTGCAGTACGGTAAGAGCTTCTGTTGTTTCATGAACATTCCACAACAAGAAATGTAATTATAAATGGATAAAAAATATGAAATGTCATACTTTTAATAAAAACATTTGTAATTGTTGGTAAATTGCTGTGGTGTAAGAGGAATAAAACACGTCACAATGTGCTGCAATAGTAATAGTATGAAAATGAATGTCTCTTTTTGTAATAATACCTACTTCTAGAACAAGTGACTGAAAAACCTCCAGGATCTATTATTTGTGTGTATAAACATATATAAAAGTACACATCAGACACATGAAATTGATTATTTTTTAAACTGTTATGTGATTTTTTTTCCCCCTCCAGAAGATGACTGTGTGCCGGAATGGGACGGCATCATCTGCTGGCCAAGAGGGAAGCGCAGTCAGCTCGTAGCTGTGCCCTGCCCTGAGTATGTTTACGATTTCGACCACAGAGGTCTGTATATCTGACAAATCAGAAAACACTCAGTAACGCTGACATGACTGTATAGCCACACAGGTAAAATAAACCTTACACTGTAACTGTTGGGTAAAGTTCTGTTTGGTTAAGGATCGGGGGCGATTTGGTGGTGGGAGCCTCGTAGGTTTAATAATAACAGCAATAATTGGTAGTAAGAGTAAAAATAGTAAAGTTGGGGGTTAGTGCTTGTGGAGAATTGACGTATCAGTGACCCCTTCTGCTCTCTGAACCTGCCTGATCCGTCCTGATGCCCGACTTCTGGTTGGAGTTCTCATCTCTTGGAAATCACTCGCTGCTGCTGAGGATGGCCCCACATGGACACCCTAAAGATAAATGAGATTACTGTGGATGGTACCACTTAAAAACCATGAAGATGGCTTTGGACTGCAATTGATATGATATGAACAGTTTTGCTATGATGGCTTAGGACTACAGTTGCTCTGATAGCTTTAGGACTGCAATTCCCACAAACAGTTTGCACTCAAGTCTCCATCAGTGAACAGTTGATAACTTCAACAAAATAGACTTCATGTTAAAACTGTAATGAATTTCCTGTTTACACAACTGCATATAATAGCAATATTTATAATCGCACTATCCGGTGTCACCCTTTTGAGTCTGGTTCCTCATAAGGTTTCTTCCTCATATCATCATCTCAGGGAGTTTTTCCTTGCCACTGTTGCCTCTGGCACACCCATTAGGGATAAATTCATAAATTAAACATGTTTATCCTGAATTTATATATTTCTTTATATATTTTAACAAAATGAGCTGAATTGAATTGAAGAATTCTTGCTATAGTAAGTACTTTGGAAGGTCAAGATATCTGAAGACGCTCAAAATATTATAGCCTGCAGTGAAAGCAATGGTACTGAGCAAATCTGAATGAAATTTAGTGATTACATACTTTATTTTATTTTATTTTATTTTATTTTATTTTATTTTATTTTATTTTATTTTATTTTATTTTATTTTATGTTTGCCATGTGATTTGTGTGTCAGCACATTTTTTTGTACATTTTCTACTTTGAGTACATCTAAAAAAAAAAATACAAGTTTTCCTGAAATGAAATATGTTTCTATTTCGCATGTTTATCAACCAGAAGTAAAGTTTTTCCCCCAAAAGTGAAAAAGGAGAATGAATAAATATTTAATTCCACTGAAAAATGCGGCACCCACGTCTACATTTATAACCTAATTTACTGTTGGAAAAACAACGTTACTGCCAACTTGTGCAGAATTATATGCTTACAACAGGAAATGAGTTCTCATGTTGATTATCATCTTCATCAGTCTCTGCCGCCTCACTTGAGGTAGAAGTCAATCACGGCGTTTAAACACGAGCCTCATCATTGTCTCTTCACTCCACTGATCTCTGTTCACGCCAACACCTGTGGTTGAATAATCTCGGAGTCATTCACTTACTTCTGTTCTGCTGGATCGATTTCTTGTTACGAGAGCCGCTGATTACTAACTGAATCGATTCTGTTTCATTATGGCATGAAACTCTCCAAAAACTTGATCAAATCATGAAAATTCTACTTTACTGCAGCTCGCACATTTCCTTATGCAGTGTTGCAACATTTTCAAGAATTTATTTTTCAAAATACAAAAAAAAAGGTGACATTACAGAAATTACAAAATGATAAATTCATTAAAGATATTGAACTATGTGATGAACACTTTGTAGCCACGGTGTACCCAAATGTTTTTGCCCATATGTCAGTTTCTGGTGCACAGTTAATACATCCTTTTAATAAAATGAGCATTAGTTGATCTGTAAACTTTTTTTGGTAGCATTTATTAGTGAATCCATCATCCCCTAGTGACCATTTTCATTTAATATTCATTTTTATTCTTTTCTTTTGGTACGTGTTTAAGATTTAGTTTTACCAAACATTTAATTTGCTCCAAATCTACATCTTCAATGTCCACAAACTCTTCAGCTATTTTATGTTTATCTGTAATTAAGCCCATAATTCCAGCCTTTATTTTAGTTAGTTATGTGAGAAATCTATATATTTTCACTTCAATGAAGTATACAGTAGATGCTAATAGGAGTTTGGTCCACCATCATAATATTTTTGTTTAGTAAATGATAATAATCTCTCTACCTCCTCTGTACATAGTCTGTCTTGTTCCAAGAGTTTTTCCTCCTTCAGAAAAGTGCACTTTGCTAGTGAGGTTTTAGACGTCTTCAGTCAGACTGGCTGTTTTGACCACTGCGTTTGTGAAACTGGCTCCTTTACACAACATGATATTTGCAGACAGACTCCAAGATGAAACATTTCCACACTGTTATGGTGAAATATATTTATGTTTTCTTCAAGCAGAGATGTTAAAGAATACATGGCAGGGAAAAAAAAAAAGATTTTGCATTTCAAATCACATCACATTTCTGTTGTCATTTATCTATCATTTATACTGTATTATTTGTAACAGTTTGTCTGAGTTTTTATCTTTCTTTTAAGTGTATAAGGTTCATTTTTCTGTTTCTTACTGTAATCGTTTCGATCCAAAAAATTTTTGTGTAGTAAAATGTCTCTCTGAGAGCTTTAACATGTAAAACATTTCTTGTTTTATAATGTATGAGTTGTAATATGGTCATTTTTAAAAAAAAAAACAAAACAAAACTCTTTTTAATGTAATTTTTTTTAAAACAAAAATTATGATTTGTTAAGGTCATGCGTACCGTAACTGTGATGCGTCGGGGAACTGGGAGCAGGTTCCCACCATCAACCGTACCTGGGCCGATTACACCGAGTGCACGACGAAGCTGCAGTCCAACCATGGCAGGCAGGAGGAGGTGTGTGTTTGTGTGTGTGTGTGTGTGTGTGTGTGTGTGTGTGTTGGAGTGAGGTTCAGACCATACACAAATATATATACAGTCAGCTCCAGAATTATTGGCACTTTTGGTAAAGCTGGGTTAAAAGAAAGTTTATGAAAGAAATGTGTTTGTGGGATTAATCAGCTTAATCTCACACTATAAATATGACAGACATTTTCCTTATAATTGAAGTAAATCCATAATTCTGGATCTGACTGTATGGAAAATTAATGTTCCCTGTAAATGCCATTCGGAATTTCTTTGTGTATTTGTTCATCCTCAGGAGGTGTTCAGGCGGCTTCATGTGATGTACACTACAGGTTACTCCATCTCTCTGACCTCATTACTGGTGGCCGTCTTCATCCTCTGCTACTTCAAGTACGTTCAGCACATAATGGTTTGAGTTTTTTTCGCACTTGAGCCATCATATAAAGTGTTTTCTCATACATTCGTCATTTTACCACTGATGTAAACCCACCTGTCAAAATGCTCTCACATTCTGTGTGAATATGACAGTGAACATTAACACTTATAAACACCAAAAACACCTTTTTTTTTTCTTTCATACAAACAAAATCATCTCCCATTGTGAAGCTTTTATTTCAGAACAGAAATGTGTGAGTAGAAAAAAAAGCTTCTGGATGATGATACACATGAATATTACTAACTAATCTTTCAAACCATTTACCCCATTCCAAACGAAGTTGTTCCCCTATCTCACAAAAAATACAATATTATCAAAACAAATGGCACTCACTCATGCAGTTTCCAGACAGTAACTGTAAGTAACAGTAACAGCAAGTGTCATATCTATCAGTAAGCAAAGTCTTAGCATAAAGCCGGAATATGCAGCTGCTAAATCTGAGAGACACGATAGGCTTAGATTCGACGACATTCATCACCGGCATTATGTTTTTTAAACTCTCCTACTACGGTGAACTTCATACACGGTTCTAGGTATTTAATATTAACAGACCAGTGTGCAAAACAGACATGTACCTAGTTGAGATGAGACAGCATTCCAGCATATAAACAGAAATTTGACACACAGCCAACCATAAATGCCATAAAAAAGGCTAAAGTTACAAAAGTGACCCATGCCAAATGATAAATGAGGCTAACATAAGAACATAATTACGCATGCTAAATAGTAATTTAGGTAAAATTAGTAAAAATGACCCACATCAAATGATAAATAAGGCTGAAATAACAAGAATGAGCCATGTCAAATGATAAAGGAGGCTAAAATAGAAAAATGTACCCATGTCAAATGAAAAATGAGAGTAAAATTACAAGAATGACCCCTGTTAAAAGATCAAATAAGGCTGAAATATCAAGAATGAACCATGTTAAATGAGAAATGGGGCTGAGGTAACAAGAATGACCCATGTCAAAGAGTAAGCAAGGCTAATAT
This sequence comes from Pangasius djambal, assembly GCA_022985145.1. Lineage (NCBI taxonomy): Eukaryota > Metazoa > Chordata > Actinopteri > Siluriformes > Pangasiidae > Pangasius > Pangasius djambal. Next base: position 2,319,922 of record CM040986.1, on the reverse strand, counting down.
AATCATAATTATTCATACTAAATAATAAATTAGGTAAAATTTGTAACAATGACCCTTATCAAATGATCAATAAGGCTGAAGTAACAAGAATGACCCATGTCAAATAGAAATGAAGCTGAAATAACACCAAACAATAAATTAGGTCAAAGTGGCAAAAAAAAAAAAAAACCCACATTAAACGATAAATAAAACTGAAGTCACAAAACAGACACGACAATAATAGGTTACATTTCACCTTACAGCCATAAACAGCAAGTCATTTTACAGCACGGAGTAGAGCACCATCATGATATGCAATGATTTGCGGTTTTTTAACACACTCCTAACTTTTGTTGTAGACGTTTACACTGCACTCGTAACTACATCCACACCCACCTGTTCACCTCCTTCATTTGCCGGGCAGTCAGCATCTTCGTCAAGGACGCTGTGCTCTACACAGAGGAAGACACCGAAGCAGAGTACGGAGAAGTGGGACCCCGAGCTCAGATGGTACACACACGCACAAATTATGAGTCTATGAGTAATGATAAGTAACTGATCAAAATAGATATGAAGTAAAAAAAAAAAAAAAAAAAAAAAAAAAAAAAAAAAAAAAAAAAAAAAAAAAAAAAAAAAAAAAAAAAAAAAAAAAAAAAAAAAAAAAAAAAAGAAAAAGAAAAAAAAGCTAATCTAAATGCAAGTGGGTTTAAAAAAAAAAAAGGTGCAGTGATTTGTATATTATGATTCCATAGGCTATTTAATTGAGCAATATACAAAACAATGCAAACAGTAACAAACGTTACTCATGCAAACTCACTAAATGAGGCAGTAAAATGTAAAATGATTGAAAATACAAAAATAACCCCACAAAATATCAACGAAGGTGAAAGTAACACAATTTTTACCCACGCAAAATGGCAAACAATGCAAAATTTACCCATGTAAAACTGTAAAAAAAAGTGAAAGTAATAAAAACAACCCATGGAAAATGGTAAAAAGGCAAAAAGTAAGAAAAATTACGCATACCAAATGGCAAAAAGGTAGAAGGAATACAAATTACTCAAAACAAAATGATTACTGAGGTGGAAATAAAAAAAAAGAAAAGAAAAAAAAAAGATCCATGCAAGATGACCCTGGTCATAAACATCAGCCTTACTAACTCCTGTGCTAAAACTAAAGAAGCAAAATCCAGACAAAAACTGTCTGACTGACCAACTACATTTGATGTAATTGGAAAAATTGGTATGAATTTGAATTATCTCAAAAAAAAAAAAAAAAAAAAAAAAAAAAAAAGATTTCAGGATTTGCTAACTTGTTTTCTCTCTAACTTCGGTTTTTTTTTGGCTTGTATGACATGGGGTCAGGCGGGCTGTAAAGTGGCCGTGACCTTTTTCCATTATTTCCTGGCGACCAATCACTACTGGATCCTGGTGGAGGGCCTGTACCTGCACAGTCTGATCTTCATGGCTTTCCTGTCTGATAAAAATTACCTGTGGGCTCTAACCATCATAGGCTGGGGTGAGCCTCCCACTTTTCTTCAAACAGGATTCATGGTCAGTGCTAAGATGTACAATACAGAGGAAAATCGAGACGTCCTGGATTTTATAGTTCTTAACGTTACTGTTGGCCTTCACAAGCATTTCGTGTGTACTCAGTACAAACCACAATGCTTAAGCTGGTAAAACATGCGTAGAAATATCCGGAAATTAAAATGGTGGGTTATATTTTGGTCCTGACTATTCATCATGTGCTGAAAATCATTGGTTTTCCACCTTGTCTTTGCTGCAGGTGTTCCCGCTGTGTTTGTCTCAATTTGGGTCAGTGTTCGAGCCTCGCTGGCTGACACGCAGTAAGTTTCAACCCAATTGTTTTCTATGTACATCAGAGGTGAAGATATTGTTTCTATACAGCTTATTCGCAGGGACTTGTACGGCAGACGCTCTACATAAACAGGTTTAAAAAAATGTGTGTGATCATTGATACAGTAAAGTTTTCTGTGAGGACACAGTGTTTGTTCATTAAATAAGAAATGTAGTTGTTGTAATCAAAATTCTAGGTCATGGTATGAATGGGTTAGGTGAAGAGCATTTTTTTTTATAGAGATTGCATAAACTGAATACATAATCAGTGTCGGTCTTTCAGATGTTGGGATATCAGTGCAGGGAATGTGAAATGGATTTTTCAAGTTCCAATCCTTGCAGCCATCGCTGTAAGCAACCCATTGCTGCTTGTTCAATCAATATTGGTTTTTGAAGCTGTCCCAATTCTATATCATTAGCTCTTACTGTATTGTATTTCTCTCTTACTCTCTAGGTCAACTTCTTTCTTTTCCTCAACATCATTAGGGTTTTGGCGTCGAAGCTGTGGGAGACTAACACGGGGAAACTGGACCCGAGGCAGCAGTACAGGTCAAACACCGTCCTTCCATAAACATAGAGAAAACAAAATATATGAATTATCACGATGGAGACAGTTTGCTATAATCTTAAAGATGTAATTTAATATGTATGTAATTTCCCATGCAGCTCAGATGTAATTAATTGACCAAGATATGTTTGGTGTTTGGAGCTGTAAGGCTAAGATTGCTAAGTGTAAAAAAAAAAAAAAAAAAATTACAACACCAAATAATAAACGAGGTAAAAATAAGAAAAAAATTATTAACACAAAACAGTAAACAAGATGAAAGTAAGAACCATTAAAAAGTAAGAAAAATTACAAATGCAAAATAGTAAACAAGGTGAAGATAAGCAAACATTAATCACATGAAATTGGTAAACGAGGTGAAAGTAAGAAATATTACTCACACAAAATAGAAACAAGGTGAAAGTAAAAAAAAAAAGAAAATACGCAAAATAGAAACAGGGTGAAAGTAAAAAAAATCACTCATGCAAAATGGCAATATGAAGTTTGGTGTAAGTTTGCTTCTGGAGCTGTAGAGCAAATATGACTATGAAATGAAAATCTAGATGCTTCCAACCACCAATTAGCATCATCTCATTGTCAATTAAATGTAAATCCTACAGAAATGAATAAATTGCTGAAAAGTGTAGCAGCAGTCATTTTTAACCTAGAATCAACTTCACATTTATTTTAGAAATAGAGCTTTTTAGCCATTTGAGGATTGTGCTGTTTAGCTGTACATGATGCTAATCAATAGTCACGAGCTTCCATTATAATGCCATACATGTTAGGCTTTTTGGCAAACTGAAATACACACACACTGTTGTTGCGTTGTTGTACAGGAAGCTGCTGAAGTCGACGCTGGTGCTGATGCCACTCTTCGGGGTGCACTACGTGGTGTTTATGGGTCTTCCTTACACGGAGGTCACCGGGCTGCTTTGGCAGATCCAGATGCACTACGAGATATTCTTCAATTCGTTACAGGTAAATCCTGACCCCACACTCTTCACCATACACTCTCCAAAAACGTGGTGAACGTGTATTTGATTAATTAATTACAGTAATTAATTTTTTGCTCCAATATGCAAAAAGGTAGAAAACACAGTAAAGGACTTTGCACCCTGGGTTAAGATCAAACTTAGAGCCCAGTAATCAGGTTTCAGTACATATAGATGCTTTACTTGATAATGTGAAATTAAGTGTGCACTTATGTACATGTTTGTAAGCAGTTATTACTAAAAATCAGTTTGTGTATGTAAGCAAATGTATTGATATTGTATTCATGCTTCAAAAATGTCTGGTATTTTACTAGGTATTTATGTTTTCCTTTTTCTTCCTTTTAGGGCTTTTTTGTGGCCTTCATCTACTGTTTCTGCAATGGAGAGGTACTACAGATGCTTTTTTAAAAAAAAAAAAAAAAATTCAAATTAAAAATAATAATGATGTAACGGAAATGAAAGTGCATGCATGACTTGTATCCTTTTTGCATCTTTTACATACTCAAATACAGTGTCACTGTAGACCTAATAAGCAGAACTTTCCCAGAAGGCATGACAATCAGACAGCGAACAATGGAAAAATGTGTAAACTGAACCTTCAAACATATGTGAAGTGAAGTGACGTGTGGCCAAGTGACGTGTGACCCATACACGGAATTTGTGCTCTGCATTTAACCCATATTGATTCTGATCTGACCTAGTGTGCTTTTATAATTTTAGCTCATTTGCTATTTCGTTTGGTTTGGTTTCTCACTGCATGTAATTAAACAAATCAAAAAGCAAAACACATTAAGGGGTGTGTAGGGGCTAGAAGTGTCTGCATAAAAGTTGAACAAACATTTATCAAGTGCTTAAAGACATAACAAAAATAACTGAAACACCGAGCACTATATTAGTGATAATTAGATAAATAATTATATTATTGGGCCAACATTCTCAGAACACATGCCATTTCTGCAGCTCTACAGCTCTGTGCTTTGGCTTAGTTTGTGCCTCGTGGCTCAGTTTAGTAACTTGCAAAACCTAAACCAAAATCTTGCCCACAACCCAAAATGCACGGCATGTTTGCTTCACCTCCTGCAGTGAGTCGATTCAGAATCAAATCACTTTCTCACTGCCACTGAGTTCAGCTGGGATCCCTAAATACTGCATTTGTGAAACCCTCTCTCTCTAGTTCGTTGCTAGCTAGTAAGCCTGCTATGACTTGAGTATATTTTAAAAAGTACTAGAATTGTATTTGCTGATCACAGGTGCAGGCGGAGGTGAAAAAGGCGTGGCTAAGGCGGAGCCTTGCTCTGGATATCAAGCAAAAAGCACGTGTAGTCAGCAGCACTGGGGGCGGGAGCTGTTACTACGGCGGCATGACATCACACACCACCACTCAGAGCATCTGTCTTGGTGCTCAGGGACCAATCCTGGCAAGGGGTGTGGCCTTCGGAGTCAGAGGCCAATCGCACGTTGCTAACCTGCCAGCGTACACCCCCAATGAGACTGCAGAGACCACATTACCCACAGTTCAGCAGTCAGAACTGAGAAGGGCCACGAGCATGGGGGTACTGTATGATCAGAATGGGCAAAACATTGTAGGACCTCGAGAAGAGGAGGAGGAATTGGAGAAAGAGCCATCGCTATACTTTATAGCTGAAGACCATTCCGGCTCGGTGTCGGTGAAAGATCTGGAAACGGTTCTATGAAAAACTTTGAGTTGTTAAACTTCGGCTGGCTAGTAGGGTTTGTTTTCTCTAGCAATTGTGATGTTAAATGTTTGAAACTGATGTATACCGTATTTTTATTATTTCCTTAGTCAAAACTACTGACATGACCCGCATTTGTATTTAGTTACGGATATTTATTTGATGATTAGTCATAACCTACTGCATTGATATAAGAAATTAGGATAGGGTTTGTTTTGATTTAGCAACTCAAAAGCTAGCTACTAGCTAGAGTAGATGTATGAAAACATTCTTATGTGGGTGTAAATACTGTGCCTTGAATTTCCACCCGGCGTGAACATTTCTTTATTTTGTAGTGTTACAAACTGAAATGGACTTAATCGGGATATCACCATTTGATTTACACAATATGTCTCACATCTGAAGATGCAAAATATTTTTGTCGTGACACAAAAGCTAACTAAACAAATAATCAGAAATGTATATTTTGGCTGCAATTACAACTTTATGTCTTCTTGGCTATATCTCTATCAGCTTTGCGTCTAGATTCTGATATTTTTGCCTATTCTTCTTGGTAAAATTGCTCAAGCTCTGTCAGCTTGGATGCAGACCATTGATGAACAACAATGTTCAAAGTCTTGCCTCAGATTCTCAATGGATTTGAGTACTGGGACATTCTAACACATTCAGGTTTTTAGATTTGAACCACTCCAGTGTAGCTTTGGCAGTATGTTTTAGGTTTATTGTCCTGTTGGAAAGTGCAGTGCTGCCCCAGTCTCAAGTCTCTTGCAGACTGGATTAAGTTTTCTTCTAGGGTTGCCTTGCATTTCGCTCCATCCCCCGACCAGTTTCTCAGTCAGATGCTACCACCACCATGCTTCACAGTGGGGAAGGTTTTCTCAGTGTGATGGGAGCAACAGGGTTGGATAGCACTTCGTTCCAAAAAGTATAATTTTGGTCTCATCAGGCAAAAGAACCTTTTCCCACCTAGTTCCTGAGTCTCCAAATCTAATTCTGTGTGATTTTTTATTTTATTTTTTTAAATAATGGCTGTCTTCTCACCACTCTTCTATAAAGTCCAGCATTGTGGAATGTCTGGGCTGTGGTCCTGTAAAAGATTTCTGCCATTAGAGCCGTGGATCTCTCCAGCTACTTCAGAGATAGCCTTGGCTTAGGTAACTCCTCTAGGCAGAGTTGTGGCTATCCCACATTCTTTCCATTTTTTATTAATGGATTTAATGGCTCAGTTGGATTTTCAAAGTTTGGGATGTTTTTTTTTTATAACCAAACCCTAAGTGATTCTTTTCCAGAACTTTGTCCCAGACTTGTTATGATAGCTCCTTGGTCTTCATGATGCTGTTTAATTAGGTATGTTCGCTAACAAACTCTGGGTTCTTCCAGAAACTGGTGTACTTACAGTATATTGAAATCACATGACACTTTATTTGCCTTTTATTATTTGACTTTTGATGGCAGCTGGTGCAATTTTTTTTATTTGTAACTAATTTTGCAAACCATATTGATTTTTGATTCTCACTTCAATATTATGGGATTTTATGTGTAGTTTTATGATTTATAATCCCAGTTAAGTCCATTTCAGTTCCAGGTTATAACACAACAAAATGTGGAAAAATTCAAGGGGGTGAATACTTGTGTAAGGCACTGTAAATATTTCATTTATAGTATAACAAGAAGTCAATCCAATATGATTACGAATCATTAGAACCATCTTGCAAAACAGAAATATGTAGGTGGTTTTATATGCTATTTAGCAAGCTAGCTATTTTTTATATGACTAAACAATGCTAGATCATGAGCACAAAACATTTTTCATTGATACTGAAAAAAAAATGTACTTGAAAAAAAAAATCATGAAAAAAAATCATGTACTGAAACATTTGCATGAAGTCATTATTCTTAAATGTACCACGCAGTATAATCCAGGCAGGATTAGCATGTTGCTGGTTAGCTTTAACTATTTTTCCTGAGTGAAAAATCCGTAAGGCAACACACATTGAAAAATATAAAATATGTAATGGTTTTATTGTTTATAATGTTTCAGTTTAGCTTCTATTTATCCATTTTAGAAGACTGGCTTTAGCTGCACATACATCGTCATGTGTAGCTATCCCACTACCTTACTTTTACTGGAACCTGTTGTACAGAGGAGTGCAAAAGTTTGTGCACCTGTAGCAGCTGTAACATGATGTTACAATTGGTTTTCTGTATGCAATATAACTATTTTATAAATATTAATTATTATTATATAATTTGTAAAATTAACCCCCCCAAGACAGTCCGATATTTTTGTTTCAACTTTGCTAAAACAGAAATTTGCCTTCTTCAGATCAGCAAAAACTATTCTCAGTATTTTTGCTTTAGATTTTAGATTGTTGTCTTTTTCCAGGATATGCTCATGTTTCCTTTTTAACTTCGTGGAGTTTTTTTGTAAATAATTGTAAAATAGATGTCCCTTTTCGCTCTGTCCATTCTGTCACCTTTAACAACAAATAGATATCACTAACTTCATGTGTACACTTCTAACTTCGCTGCTTATGTAGGATTATGTTCTTTTGGCATCTTGTTCTGTTTTTTTCCCCCTCAGTTTATTCAGCTTACTCTTTCCATTCTCTCTTAATTTATACGGTATATTAACTGATGATTTAAGTATTCAGCGCAAAGCAAATGACCAAATGATTACGATTTCCTTGAATCTACCAGCAGGCTGGGCATTTCGCGAAAGAAACTGGACAGGATGCTTGATGTGAAGGTAAAATCTGAGAAGACAAGAACTGTGTCATTCAGGGTCCAGAACTGAGACAGATTTACTTACTCTGTAGACACAAGCATGAAAATCAAAGGTGGCTTTGAAAGGACACACATACACACACACACACACACAATACAAGCACTTACTCTTACCACCATAAATCTTGAAATTCTGCTCTCTGAGCAAACGCTGCTGGGAATAAGAGCAGGAAGATGGAACCTGGTCTGAGGAATACAGGAAGTGGACCATGTGGCGTTCCAGACTCTGTAAATGGAGAGATAGATGAATAGAATGCGATAAAATGACATCTTCTGTCCATGTGTGCAGTTTCAGTGTTTAAGGGCTTAAAGATTTAGGGTTCCAGCTCTCTTTCCCGAACTACAGAGATGACTCAGTTCCACTTTTTGTTCACGGAAGAAATCTGTCTCAGACACTTATACCACCATATTTACCAAGCAGAGCTTCAGGACATATTTCATTAGGTTCTTTAGTAAATACAGTATGTGTTATACATGTGTGTGTGTATATGTATATATATATATATATATATATATATATATGACATAAATGCAAACACACATACCAACCAACCGATAAATTATACACTTGGTGGTATTTTTAACAGGAAAATGGTAACACATATGATGTACACACTTCAACCATAACAAAACTCTTAACAGCCCTAGCTACCATCAGCTAACTAACTAACCTAGTTGCTCTGTAGACTAGATTTATTATAATCTGTAATGCAGATGAAATAAAGATTTGCGTAACTCTGGTCATGAGGACGTTATTTGCCTTTATTGTAGCTTTAGAGGCTACACGAAGAATTGTATGCAGCCCCAGTTAGCCCCAGTGCTATGAAGTGGGACGTCACATTACGTAGCGGTGAATTTTTAGTTACAGCAGCATTATTGTAATTCTCCTGATATTCAATTACAACCAAGACTAAATTTTCACCTCTACTTTGTCCTAGATGTCACGCGTTCCTGCAACTTGCAACCTGCTTGCACTTAACGTCAGTCAGTGCTTTTCTGAACAGTTGAACTTTTTCAACTTTTGAAGCTCCACTGTGACCAAAGAAACAATAAAAAAAAAATGTCTAGTATGAAAACAGCATTAAGTCCTCAGCATACTTAATGCAGAGAAGACATCTGCAAAGGTTGCATGAAAATGAAACCATCTTCGTGGGATTACAAACTTTCATACTCAGTACTCAGTACAGTTTCGTATCATTGCGTCTGTCCTTCAACCAGAAAGTTTTTTTTTAAGTTAATTAAATATGAACCCTACCACTATGCCCCAGAAAACACTGGAAAACACTTGAAAAACCCAGAGGTAGAAATGTCAACAGCGTCAGCACGGTGTGTGAATTTTGGCTCAACCTCAGCTACATCACTCCAGTTCATAATTGTTCTTGACTAGAGATTTCTTTTTTGAGCTCAGTCACGCAGTTATTATTTTTATTTGTACCTGCTCACATTGTACCACATTTTTGGTGGATCCCACAGCATTCCAGTCCTGACGTGTCTCCTGTTCATATCTGTATGCATGTAGAACACATTATATGTTCCTTCTGAATAATATATTTGTATTCTTTTACATCCATAATGTAGATATAATATGGGAATCTTGACACTGTCGTTTATGTATGGTATAGACGTAGACAAAATGAGTTGGACAGAAAATTCATCTGAAATCCTAATAGGAAATATCAGAATTTCCTGTTCACACACAATTTGCTTTGTTTTGTGATGTCACAATTAGTATATTAACCTTTGTCCAATCCATAAGGACATACTTTTCCAATGTATATTACTGAAGAATGATATTTTGTCAATTTTATTTGATATGTTCAAAAATCTGATTCATTTTTGATAGCAGATCAAATAAAATGTCTTTCCCTTTACACACCCTATTCTTTCTCTTCAGAATTCCTTTCCTTTTCCCCTCTCATACTGCAAATGACATCCCAGCATTCTCGGCAAGATCCTGGATAAATATTTGCCTGACTCTGCTAGCAGCTTAGAAGGGAAACGTTTTTTTTTTTTTTTACTCATCTGTTTATCTTTCTCCCTGTTTCAATGTTCCAAGAGTGTGTCGTTTCAAATTGGGTCAAACTAAATTTTTTTCAGTCAAATAATTTGAAATACAAATTACAGATTTGCAACAAAAATAATTCTCATTAGAATCTCTTGTTTTAAATCATTTTTTTATATTAATAATTCATCAAAATGATTGACACTATAGAATGCTTAAAATGAAAGCAAAAGAACTGTACATCAACAAAACAGAACAAAACTAAATTTTCAAGTACTTCCACCAAAATTTCTCTTCCAGTTTCCCTGAGGTTAGAAATGTGTAGTTTCACACATGTACAATTTCTCCATCACTCACAAAAGTGTTTTTAACACAAAAGAAACTGATGGGACAACTGATGGGTCAGGTAATAGATATAAAAATACATACACAGTTAAAATACCATTAAACTCAGTCAGTCCTAATTTAAAAAAAAAAAAAAAAAAGCTTTTAAAACTGGACATTTGCCAGGAAGAGGATGCAATTTTCTTTTTCTGGAAAAGTCCCTAAACCCAGTCTAAAAGATTGAGGAGGATCAGATGCTTTGAGGCTGTTTTATGGCTTTTGTAAATATTGATGACTTCATGAATTCTTCCAGGAAACCAGAATATTTCTAATTTATTAGTATTCTTTACTATAGACTACTAATATTTTATTATTTTTTACTATGAAATAGAAATATTTTATCATTTTTTTTACTATGAAATACTAATATTCTATTTTTTGCCATGAAATACTATTATACTGTTTTACAATGAAATGCTAATATTGTATTATTTTTTTTACTATAACATTATAATATTTTATTATGTTTTACTATGAAATAATAAGGTTGTATTTTAAAAAATATATATGTTTATATTTTATTATTTTATACTATGAAATACTAATATTATTGTTTTAATTATAAAATATGAAAATATTATTATTTAAACTACAGAATACTAATAGATTATTATTTTACTATAAAACACCATTATAAATTTTTTTTACAAAAATCATTATTATTTTTACTATTAAAATACCAATAAAATACCTTTTATTTGCAAAATTATTGACACTTTAATCTCAGACATTTGTGAAGAAGAATGGAGGACACTGTACTGCGTCTGAAGTCTGATTTTGTGTCTATTTTTAAATCTTTTTTTTTTGCT
>CM040986.1:2298056-2308769 GCA_022985145.1 Pangasius djambal | reverse complement strand
CACACACACACACACACACACACACACACACACACACACACACACACACACACACACGCACGCACGTATACACACACAGAGATCAATATAACAAATACCAAAGTAAAGTGTCACAATGTAACAGGATCAGTGTAATTCTGGATTCTGATTGGTCAGAAGATGCTGATTAATTTTCCATAGTTATCATTCCTATGGTAGCAGCTCATTTACAGGAACTTGAACAGTGGAAACTCCACAATAAATTAAAAACATTGGTAGAACATTGGTGATTAAAAACATTCGTAATTGCTGACATGGTGAAGTTTTCTGTGAGAAGATTTTTATTTAACATTTATGGAAAGAGTCTCCAGTGTCATCACTGTCATTACAGTCAAAGCTGTAACTTTAATTGTTCTGGCATCTTCAGGACAGAAGAGTTTACCCTTTGTGGTTTTGGTAACACAACAAGCGGGTTTTTTTTTTTTGTCTATTTAATAACCGATTATAGCTGCTATAACATAAGTGAGAACAGGAAGTAACTTGTCTCTTGGATGTTCCACAACATTGAATGCAACTATATTCAGATAAAATGTGTGGCATGTCGTTCATTAATAAAAATGTGTGTTTTGTTACTTACGTAGCTGAAACTTTGATTTGTGTATGTTGTCCTTGGGTTATATATCAGCTGTGGCTAGCTGACTAGCTCCAGAGAGAGTGGGAATTTTTATTTAGCACTTTTTATTTTGGACAATCCATGAAAACCCAAACATGGTGAAATCTCTGGAACTGCTATCACTAAAAAAAGACTCCTAAATTTTGTTTCAAGGGCAGTGAGAGGAACTGCTGTTGGTTTTATACTGGAAATGAAAAAGAAAAAAAGCAAACATGATGTATTTTGTAGCACAGAGAGGGTCTGAAGGTCTTCAGGGATTAAAAAAAAAAGAGTAGCTCGCCATCTAGCGTTCAGGGATGTCATTTCCTCATCCATCTATCCATCCAACCATCTCTCTATACGAATATTTATTTCTAGAGGAATCCAGACACATGCGATGAAACACTTACACTTGATGAAGAGGAGATCGTGTATGTATGTAATGATACACCTATTTGCAATAAACAATGCAAAATTGTTTAGGGCTTCCGTTAAAGGTGGAATATGAACATCTGACATGATTTATCTTGGTTTCATTTTTTAGATCACAAAAATATGTTATATATATGTGCATGTATGTAATATATACACACACACACACACAATAAAAGTAAAGGTGCAGATTGAGTCAGCCTGGATGACTCAAAAATGCCTGAAAGATGATGAATGTTAATGAACGATGATGGAAAGATGATAAAGGTTGAGATCATCATAAAGTCCTGTTAGATGTGGCAGCTGAGTAAGTCTCAGGTTTACATCCAGAAGATAGAAATGTCTGCTGTTGTTGTTGTTCTTCTTCTTTCGGCTGCTCCCATTAGGGGTCGCCACAGTGGATCATTGGTCCACATACCTGATTTGGCACAATTTTTAAAGCGGATGCCATTCCTGATGCGGCCCTCCCCAATTTTGCACAGCCTTGTGCAACCTCAGTGGCTGGGGTAGGTTCCCTGGCCCGAGAATCGAACCTGGGCTGCAGAGGTGAGAGCGCCAAGGCCAGAAGATAGATGTGTCTAATTTGACATTTTTGGGTTGGTACTACTGTTACGTCCCAGATAAGAATCTCCTCCTCTTGCTATGTAAGCAATAAACCACTGTGTGTAGTGCGTTATAATTAAAATACTGAGTGACAGTGTGGTGTGATAAAATGGAGTCACTGTTACCACACTGATTACTTTCCTATAACAGCATGTCCCTAAGTGTTTTATTCCTCTTTTACCACAGTGATTACAATGTTTTATTTATAAATGAATGTCATATTTTTTTTATCCATTTATAGTTTCATTTAATGTTATGAAACATCCATGAAACAAGTTAATTCGTGTTCTCACTTATATTATAGCAGCTATAAACAGTCGTTCCCTCACCAACCTCTCTCCTTTCTCTCTCTGAAAGTCACTGAGAAACAAAGTATATACTCCTGTGTCCTGAAGATGTCAGAAAACCTAAAATCACAGCTTTACCCCTGACGTCTCCTTACGGAAAACTTCACAATTAATCGCCACCGTTTCTGCGGAGCGTCCGCCATGGAAGTCGCTGTGAATAAGCGGTTACTATAGAAACGGTAACATATTAGAATGAGCATGTTAATATAAACCCGTGATTTGGAGCTGTGCCGCTGTCAGACCTGCTGTTATAGACGGCGTTGATTAATTTTCTATTACAGCAGCTCTGACAGTAGTGCAGGTGTGGAAACTTGGGGTATAAAGAAGAGCAAAACACTTGGGGACGTGATGTTATGGGATAAATAATCAGCTTCAACTCTACACACTTATAGTCTAAATTGTGAACTGTGTACATAAGTGTTAAAACACTTAAAGTTAAAATAAACACTGAGCAGAAAAATCCGATTTTTTTTTCCACCTACAGATTTTGTCTTTTAATACAAAAAACATTTTTTTTTTTACACTTTTACAGATAAATCTACGTTATGAATCAGATGCACTTATAAGGTGAGGGTCTGCTGAATGTTGAGCACATGACGCAGAGCGGAAGGGAGGGGTTTCTTTCCGCTTCCGGTTCCGCGGCCGGCCGTGGTGCTGAACGGACAGCGGCGCCGGGTGCCGCCGTCCTCTTCCCGAAACGCACGCGCTCACACCGCGATGGCCAAGAAAGGCGGCTCGAGGAACGTGGCAGTGGAGCGGAAGAACCTGATCACCGTGTGCAGGTGCGTTAATAAACTCTATTAATAAACACCCTACATAGTGCACTATTTCTCTAGTAGGGACGTGATACATCTCTCACATCCCTACATTAAAGCACCTAAAAAAAAAAAAAAAAGAAAAAAAAAAAAGAAAATCATTTTTTTCTCCTCTTTTGCATTCGCGCGACTTCCGGTGTCCGTTTAGACCTTGCTGAGAGATAGTGATATTGTGATATAGAGGTCAGGAAAACATACCAAAAAATAGCCGGTGACCACATCACCTGGTCTACGTCATGCTTACGATGATTCGAGTTCCACAGATAACCTTTATTTTTGGCTGGTTAGCCTTTTTTTTTTTTATTTTTTATTTTTTTATTTTTTTTTTACAAGCAACAGTAACAATAACAATAACAATAGCTTATTTACTATGGCTGAGTGACTAGCACCAGACCTCGACGTTAGCCTAAAAAAACAGGCTAAAGTACAAAATACATATAAATATATAAATAGGTATAAATATAACGACAGAAATATTTTTCACGAGGTTTGTTGTAGTTTTGTTTCGTTTGTTATTTGTGTTATTAAAACCAGAAAGACAGCAGCTTTTTTTTTTTCGGTGACGCGATTTATGATTAGTTCCCGGATGAGGTCGTTGCCATGACGACAACCTTCCGTCAGGGCGAAAGGACGCGCGCGGAGCGGTCGGTACCAGCTGAGGGAAAGACTGGCCTGGGAGCTGTGGCTCCTTGTAGTGGGTTTTTAATCATTGTTTTAAAATAAACGCCTAATAAAAATATGCCTGTGGTTTGTTTTTCTTACTTGTAAATGATTTATACTTCAGAGAAAACAATAATAGTGTTAAGAAAAACGACAACCCCCCCCAATTCCATTCCATTCAACGCTTTGTTCTTTAGTCAGGCTAAAATGCTAAAAGGTCCGTTTTAGGCAAAACCTCAATCATGTCATGTTCAGCAACTTGAAAGAGGGATTTAAATTTTTTTTACAGTATTTTTTATTATATCCTTATGTTCTCACTTCCTAAGAGCTCTCTCGTAGAAGCCATTATAAAGGTTGTAGTAGGAGATTTCGGAAGCCGAAATCATTCCCTAGTCTACATACACTGTACATGTCATGACTTGTAATGGACATATAATGCTTTACACAGAGTGTAGCAGCTAGGAAGAAATGCATTTACGTAGAGAATATGAATATGCTCTGAATAGCTCAATATTGGACATATAGTGCACTACATAGGGTGTAGAAGCCAATTTGTAGGGTGAGGTACACTTATCCAGGGAATATGGCTCAGTATTGGACATAGTGCACTAAGGCCATTATTTCACCCTGTGTGAATCATAACGTGTACGACAGAGAAAGAAGATGCCACAGTTTCATCCTGAATCCCAAGTGAATCTTAAAATGTCCCCCACCTTATCTAGTGCAGTTATATAAGGTGCAGGGAGTCATCTGGGATTTGAGAAACATTTTTGCTGAGGCAGGGAGTTGCTTCTTGCAGATTTGGGTGCAGATTTGAAAGGCCGACTGAACGTCACGGCTGGTTTGTTTTTCTCATTTGGTACAGTCCTGTGTAGTGCTCAAGGGGGCATTGTTGTTCCACAAGACAGCTGAAGTGACATCAGTGCCACTTTCTTTCAGAAAAAGCCATGCCAGAGTCATGAATTGGCTTTACAGTATCAGAAGTCCTTTTTCCCCTTAAAAAAAAAATTCAGTTTTTCTTCCCAATTTACCCATTTCCAACCACCACCCCGCTCTCCCCCAACAGCTACCACCCAGGGAAGGTGAAGTCTAGCCCTTCCTTTGAGCCACATGAAGCCAGCCAATCACATCTTTGCAAACTGCTGCTCATGCTGTGTGGAAGAAAGCGCTATCTGCCCTCCTCAGCATACATGAACTACCACATGCCCATGATTAGCTAGTGTCGCTGTGATCGATTTTCTGTTGCGCCACATAGGAGCACAGTATCAGATTTCTGTCCTTTTCTCAGTCTTCATGTCTCTGTTCCTGGATTTGAAGTGAATCAGGACATCAACTGGTAATTCACAGCTGTATAGTGCATGGAACGTGGCGTTTCTATTAACATGCCTAAGATTTTATTCATATTAATATTAATTTTCTATAACAGCATGACTCGGAAAGTAGTTTCATCTGCATGATTTATATTAATGTGGCCGTTTTAATACATTATCGTTTCTATAGCAACTGCTCCTTCACAGGGCCTTGTGTGGCAGATACTCAACAGAAATGGATTAAAAGCGTGTAATCATTGATATGGTGAAGTTTTCTATAAGGAGACATTTACTTAACATTTATGAAAGGAGTCTTCAGTGTCAGCACTTTGTAACAAAAAGTTTTCAGAGATGAAAAAGTCTTCAGGACAGAGGAGTTTCCACTTTGCAGCTTCTCTGTGACATGACAAGCCGTGTTTTTTGTCTTATTAACTTCAAGAGAGAGAAAAAATGAGAGGCTGGTGAGGAAACGATTACACTATAACAGGAACTTGTTTTGCGGATCTTCTACAATACAATAGTAAATGTAACTATTAACAGATAAATTGTATGATGCGTCATTCTTTAATTAATAAAAATGTGTAATTGTTGGCAATTTTCTATAGTATAAGAGGAAGAAAACACTTTAGAAAATAATCAACTTCAGGGCGCACACACCCAAGGGTTTTATTCCTTACTTGTCCATCAGACTGTTTTTGTAACACACACGGCAATGCTGGTCATAACACATAAATTTACTCTCATCTAACTTCTATTTAAAGCATCAGAAAGCGTGTGAAATTGTCGTGGTGTCTTTGTGCGGCAGGTTTTCGGTGAAGACACTGCTGGAGAAGTATACGGCAGAACCAATCGACGACTCGTCAGAGGAGTTCATCAATTTTGCCTCCATTCTTGAGCACATCCTCAGCCACCGCTTTAAAGGTAGAAAAATGACGAAAGTGTTCTTCTTTACAGTTACAGCAGTGGCACCAATAAGTGTGGAAAAATATGGCGTATTGTTGTATTTTGTTTCCTTCTGCGACAGGAGCAGGGAGCTGGTTCGATGGCCAGCGCAGTTTCTGGGACTTCATCCGTCTCGCCTGCAATAAAGTGCAGAACAGCTGCATCGGCAGCATCGAGAACATGGAGAACATCAGCTCGTCTCGAGCAAAGGTGAGGGTCAGGAGTTCCAGCGGTAAAGAATTCTCAAAGTTTCCAAGCTTATTAACAACAGTAAGTTGCTGTTATTGTTATTATATGTAGGGCAGAGCTTGGATAAGAGTAGCACTGATGGAAAAACGTCTGTCCGAATACATCGCCACGGCGCTGAGAGACAGCCGCACTACCAGGTCCGACATGTTATGCACTGTATACATGGAAATTTGACCAGTTCTGGAAATTTAACAGACATACACACAGCTAACTATAGAAAAAGTATCTGATATGGCACATAAGCACCCGATACAGTTATAAACTGACAAAAATAACAACTTTAAACAAAAGAATATTTTATTGTACTTCACTTCAGAAGCACATATTTCATAAATTATTTAAGACACAGTAAAAAACAGAAACAGAAAAATGCAGTTTGTTGGGACAAAAATATTGTCTCAGTATTCTTTAGTTTGTGCGCCCTTTAATTATTGAATTATTGAGTGATGTGTGTGTTTGTCTGCAGGAGGTTCTACGATGAAGGGGCCATCATGCTAAGAGAAGAAGCCAGCGTTCTTACAGGAATGTTAATTGGACTTGGAGCAATTGACTTCAGGTGAGACGAGATCTGACAGAATGACACACTGGATGGGGACAGGGTGGGGGACACATGGACAGGGTTTATGGTCAATTCAATTAGCTAATCACTAGCTGGATTGTATGACCTCACCATTCGTTTTTCTATGGTTCCATGTACTTTATATGAATTATTTTGTATTAATCATTATATTGATTATTATATTATTTTTCTATAACAGCATGTCCCAAAGTGTTTTATTCCTCTTATACAAAAGCAATTAGCCAATGAGTGCATTTTTTAAATTAATTAAATTAAAAATCATCTGCAGAATTAATAAGACAAAACCATGCTGTTTGTCATGCCACAGAGAAACCACAACGAGTAAACTGAAGATGTCAGCAAACTTAAAGTTAGAGCTTTACCTTGCAATGCACTGACACTGGAGACTCTTTCCATAAATAGAAGTAACCTATAAAAACGAGTGTATTAATATAAAGCCATGATTTGCAGCTGCACTACTGTCAGAGCTGCTGTTATAGAAAAGTAATCAATCAGAATCCAGAATGCAGTGGTACAGCAGTGAGTATAGCACTGTGGTATAAACACGTTATGTTAGACTGAATTCATCCTAAATTTGATGGAAAGGTGAGATGGATTACCAGTTGACGGTGTGTTGAGATTATGTGATGCTGAGTTGTGTTGTCTTCTCAGTTTCTGTTTAAAAGGAGAGGCTCTGGACGGAAAAACAGAGGCAGTGATCGACTATACGCCATATCTCAAGTTCACTCAGAGGTAAGCTCCGTTTACGCCGCTACTGTTTTTTACTCATATACCAAATTAATAAAGATACAGTACTGTGCAAAAGTCAGAAGACCATCCTTTTGTTTTTAATCAAATGGCCATTCAGTACTTATTGTTAATTATTTGGGGGGAATGATGGGAAAGTATACAGTACATTATACAATATAAACAGCCATGCAGCACTTATTTATGCAGGTCAACATTAAAGTCCATTATAACAAATAAAATATTTACAGATTTCGTACTGTTTTACTGCTGTGTGATTTTAAAAACATCTTTTAAATACATTTTCCCATCATTATTGTTCCTGTTCATTTGCTACACTTACAGCTCACTTTAGAAGAGTATTGTTCATACTTTACTCCATGAAAAGTTGATTATCTGTTCAGCTATGACTACCTGAGCGATGACGATGACTGCTGCAGCGTGGACAGCAGCAACAGTGACGACAGCATTCCTGAGCATCCCTACATCCCGCTGGTCACGGACGACGAGAGCTGGAGTAACAAATGTCGCAGGATGGAGCAGAGGTTCAAGATCGTCAATGCCCAGAAGGTGAGCAGAGAGAGCCGTGCTGTTATTGTAGAGTAATGAGTGTAATGAAGTACAATTACTGTTACCATCTGGAAGTTGATTCTTTTCCCATAACGGCATATTCTGAAGTGTTTTATTCCTGTTATATCAATTTGCCAGCGATTGACATTAACCATATTTAAAAGGTCGGCATCTATGCCAACAGCACAGGAGTGTCCTGCTCGGCCATGTTTATGTTTAGATATAACACTGAAACCTGTGTCTTACAATGTAAATTTATTCAAAATATCTTTTCCTGGTCAGGAACAAAAATTGCAATAAGTTTTTTGGGAATGGAGAGTCAACTCTTATTAGAGAATCGAGCCCATTTCTCTGGAATTCTCATTATTACGAACATCGGCAAACGTTCAAAAAATGCAAAAAAAATGTAAATATCTGCTACATTAATTAACATTGTTTTTTTTTGTAAATGTTCATGTTCTTTCTAAGCAGTCAGAATTTGAAGATGTTGTAGGGCGACTTACAGAGCTCAGGTGTGTGTGTGCATGTGTGTAGGGCTATCTGGAGGAGCTTGTGCGATTGCGGGAGTCGCAGCTGAAGAATCTGGAGATGGAAAACAAGAAACTAAACAAGAAACTGGAGGAGATTCAGCTGCAGAGCCATCAGGAAAAGAGAGAATTGGAGTCTGTCGTATTGGAGCTACAGGAGCAGCTGTAAGACACACACACAGTCTTTTTCTATATATTCTTATACCACAGCAGAGTTGAATTCATACACAGTGTGGTTTGTACCACCAGAGCGGTGGATTCAGGGGGTTGAAAGTCGTCCTCGTTGAGAATGCTTAGCTGGGAGCGGATAGTGTGATATGCTGATTTTTAGTGCTTTTATTTCTCAGGACAAGTCTGATTCCTGGTGAAGCTCATCCTTTGTCTAAGGATATGTCTATTCCTCTTGTAAACCAGTGGCCATCAGTCCACACCTACAACAACCAGGAAGAAAGCCAGCTCTACAGCAGGTCAGATACTATTATACTACTATATACTAATAATAGATCCAATGTACCAGCAATTTGCCAGTTTCCATCTTTACTAAACTTTGTTCTTTGTGTTTGAGCAACAGTGGAAGCTTCCAGAGTCCTGAGCTTCTCTCAGCACACATCAGCTTGGACTCTGATTCCCAGAAGGCCGAGGGGAAGCCAAACGGCCAGCCTTGGTGCAGAGCAGGTGAAACCTCCAGATTCTGTTTAGAATGAAATACCACCATAAAGGAATGATTTCACTTGGAAATAATAGTTCTCCTGCTTTTTTTGGCCTGCTGTCTTCATGGGAAGGTTAGAAAAACAATTACAGGTTAAACAATGGTGCTGTTATGATTTTCAAAAACATAGAAGAAATACTTAACAAAACATTATTAGCCACAGCATTATTGCTGTGTGATGAATATGAAATGAAGGGAAATCTAAATGAAATATTTTCCAGTTCCAAATGGTTATTTGTGGATAATTAACATAGACAAACAGAAGATTTTATTACACCATCATGAGAAAAAGAAAGTACACCCTCCTTCAGTTCTATATTTTAATTTATCAGGGCCAAATTAACAAATATGTGGTCCTCACAATCTTATATGAATAAACAAATAACCTATAAGATGACAACAAAAAACCACAACAGAAAACAATAGGTAGTCATTTTTCCCAAAAAGTAAACCAGCATTCAGAAAACAGGTGGTAATAAATAAGTACACGCTTCTTACCTCCACAATCATTAAGAGAGTAAGTAGCAGCTAGCTGCTCATCAATCTGGGACAGGTTATAAGTCTATCTCCACACAATTTGAAATTTACCATTCTACAATGAGAAGGATTGTTTGCAAATGGAGACCTACAGGCCTCTGTAGGTACATGTTCATGAGATGACATGTTCATGACAGCACAATCACATGAAGACTGAACAAGTATCACTTTCATGGAAGGGTGGCTAGGAAAAAGCCCCGTTTCTTCAAAAAGAATATGGCAGCATGACTTGGGCTTGCAAAATTGCATCTGATGTTCTGGAACAATATCCTTTGGACCGATGAGACCAAGGTGGAGATGTTTGGTCATCACGCACAGAGCCATATTTGGCAAAAACTGAATACAGCGTATCACCACAAACACCTCATACTAACTCTCAAGCTTGGTGGTGGAGGGCTGATGATTTGGGCTTGTTTTGCAGCTACAGGACCTGGGAAACTTTCATATTACATACTTGCATATACCAGAATACTCCTGAGACAAATGTGAGACAAAGTGTGACAAAAAAAACAAGGTGTTGGAATGGCCAAGTCCTGACCTCAACCCCACTGGAATGCTGTGCTGGGAGCTTAAGACAGCTGCGCATAAACGAATGCCCTCAAACATCAATGAACTGAAGCAATGTTGTAAAGAAGAGTGGGCCAAAATTTCTACAAAATGAAGTGAGAGACTGAAACTCCTACAGACATTTACTTCAAGTTATTGTTACTAAGGTTGTACATTATATACCCAGCTGGTTTCTGAATGAATATATATATATATATATATATATATATAAAATGTGTGTTTGTGTGTGTGTGTATATGTGTGTGTGTGTGTGTGTGTGTGTGTGTGTGTGTGTGTGTGATATATATGTGTATATATGTATATGTATGTACACACATACACTATATTACCAAAAGTATTCGGTCACCCATCCAAATGATCAGAATCAGGTGTCCTAATCACTTGGCCTGGCCACAGGTGTATAAAATCAAGCACTTAGGCATGCAGACTGTTTTTACAAACATTTGTGAAAGAATGGGCCGCTCTCAGGAGCTCAGTGAATTCCAGCGTGGAACTGTCATAGGATGCC
>CM040986.1:2275414-2288500 GCA_022985145.1 Pangasius djambal | reverse complement strand
CTTCTGTCTGCTTAATAGCACATGTCACTTTTACTCTGCCAGTGTAACAACCTAATAGCACATCTGTCTCATTTACCATCATATCAGAGCATCGTCTCTACCTTCATGTCTAATAAGTGTTTGTACTGTCAATGTCTAACATGAGCCTCATCACAAGCTTTTCAATGCCCAGCATACCCAGTATAACTGTGCAAATGAGAAATAAATGACTACTGACTCTTGAATTGACTCTTGATTCTAAGTCAGTGCATGAGTTGTAATATTGAGATGTAATATTTGCTTGGTAATAGTAAGATTAAGACATGTACACAGCCTGAGATTGAACTACATATCCTGAGATTTAGTGTTACAGTGGTGTAAAACATTGAGAAAGGTAAATAAGGCTTTTCTTATGCCAACTGGGAGTCAGTATGTGTAAGGGTTTCCTGTGTTGTTATTAAATTAATTCCCACAGGCTATTTATTAAAACTGAAACTATGTTACAGGGTGCTGACAAGAACCACAGCAAGTTAGATTAGTTTGACAACTGCATATATAAGCTGTGTTGGTCCAACATTTAACATACTGTTGGTATTTTTATTTGACTTATGCTTCTACATCTTTTTATTATGTTGGCTTGACAGAGCCAACACACCTGTTCTGTGAGAACAGGGTGATGTCTACCCACATGATTGCCAAATACTCCTTCATGATTGTGCATACCAAGAGCTTTTGGCTGATGTACAGCACTGGGCGCTCCTCCCCCTCCACCACCTGGGACAAAATGGCCGCCAGCCCTCTATCTGACATGCCAATCTTCAGAACCAAAGGTAGACAAAAGTCAGGAGAATGAAACAGTGGGCCTCCACAGAAAATGGCTTTTAACCGATAGTGAAATCATAAATAAATCCCTTCTATTATTGTGTACTATATGGACAAATAGTGCAAATGTGCAACCAGTAAATTCATAATAGTTTTCACAAGAAGTCCGGTTGGTTAAAATCTATCCACTGTCCATTGATGGAGTCCTGAGTACGAAGATGCTCGTGGCAACTGCAGCCCCAAAGCCACCACAGCAAACGCAGTCCCAAGCCATCACAGTACAGCTCCCATATGAGATCCCCAAACCATTTCCCCAGCCCCCAGGTGGCACCATCCCCAGCAATCCAAACAGTTCTTCAGATAGGGCATCAGGATGGGTCAGGCAGATCCGGAGAACAGAAGGGGTCAGGATCACTGGCATCTCAGAAGTAGCATGTGTAGCTCGACAGAGAGTGAGGGTGAGAGAGAGATGGAGAGAGAGAGAGAGAGAGAGATTTTTAGGTAAGCTTTTGTCCTCTAGTGGTTAAGGACAATGTACTTTGCGTGCAGAGTGCAAGCAGGGACTCCAGCAAAAACTAGCTGTGATAGCATAAGTAAAAGGGAGAGCTAGAAGCTAACACAGACATGAGGCACTCTGGGACATAAGGCAGCCAGCCACTCCACCGTCGACAAACCTGAGTGAACGCGTGAGAGTGGGGGATGACAGCATCCAAACATCCAGAGAAAGCTCTACCCCCAGCTGTAGCCCTCACTATTCGAGGTACCAACAAATAGCCTGCACCTTTTGATCTAAGTAGGCATGCCGGATCATAAAAGACCTAAAGTTCGCTCAGGTACTGTGGCGCGGACCATTTAGTGCTTTATAAGTCAATAGTAGTATTTTATAATCAATACGAAATTTGATTGGGAGCCAATGCAGTGTGGATAAGATAGGGGTGATGTGGTCATATCTTCTGGTTCTAGTAAGGACTCTCGCTGCTGCATTCTGGACTAACTGGAGCTTGTTTATGCATCTACCAGAACATCCAGACAGTAAGGCATTACAACAATCCAACCTAGAAGTAACAAAAGCATGAACTAATTTTTCTGCATTGTGTAGTGATAATATATTTCTTATTTTAGCAATATTTCTGAGATGAAAGAAAGCGATCCTAGTGATATTATCTACATGAGCTTCAAAAGAAAGACACCAAGGTCTTTTACTGCTGCAGATGATGAAACAGAAAGGCCATTCAGAGTCATTATGTAATCAGAAAGCTTACTTCTAACTGCATATGTTCCTAGTACAAGTACTTCTGTCTTGTCAGAATTAAGTAAGAGAAAGCTAAAAAACATCCAGTTTCTAATGTCTTTTACACATTCCTCAACTTTATTAAGCTGATGTCTGTCATCTGGCTTTGCTGAAACATACAACTGTGTGACATCAGCGTAACAGTGGAAGCTAATACCATGCTTACAAATAATTTTGCCCAGAGGTAGCATATATAAAGCAAAGAGCAGTGGGCCTAAAACAGAGCCTTGTGGGATGCCAAACTTTACCTTAGTATGTGAAGATAAGTCACTATTTATGTCTACAAACTGATAATGATCAGACATATAAGACCTGAGCCAGGAGAGGGCCGTTCCCTTAATGCCTACTACTTTTTCTAGTCTATCGAGAAGAATAGCATGATCAATGGTATCAAAAGCTGCACTAAGGTCAAGCAGCACAAGCAAGGAGACACAACCCTGATCAGAGGCCAGAAGTAAGTCATTTACCACTTTAACCAGTGCTGTCTCTGTGCTATGATGAGGCCTAAATCCTGACTGATACACAGGAATAAAATTCATGTAATGTAAGTGTGAGCATAGCTGCTGTGCTACAACCTTTTCTAGGACCTTGGAGATAAAGGGGAGGTTTGATATTGGTCTATAGTTAGACAGCTGACAGGGGTCAAAGTCAGGTTTTTTAATCAAGGGCTTGATAACTGATAGTTTAAAAGATTTAGGTACATAGCCAATGCTAAGGGAAGAACTGATTATCTTTAAAAGAGGTTTGATTGTTTCAGGAATTATCTATTTGAAGAGACAAGCAAGGGGAGTAAAACATTGTAATTGTTGATCTGATATTATTATATTTTCATCTACAGGGTTAGTTTAAAACTGTCCGGTTTTAAATTAACAGAATTTTTTGCCTGATATTTTCAATTTTACCATTAAAAAAATTCATGAAGTCATCACTGCTATATAATGATAGTGTGTGTGTTTCTATTGTGGTCTTATTCGTAGTTAATTTTGCTACAGTATTAAATAAGAATCTAGGATTATTTCTGTTATCTTCAATTAAGGTGGAGAGATACATTGATCTAGCAGCACTAAAAGCTTTCCTATAGCTCAAAAGGCTCTCCTTCCATGCTATTTGAAATACTACCAATTTAGTTTGACGTCATTTAAGTTCTAGTTTTCGAATGGTAATACATCCTAAAGGTGTTCTATTGAATTCAGATCCTGTGAATGGGAAGGTCACTGAAGAACATTGAACTCATTTTCGTGTTCATGAATCCAGTTTGAGACAACTTTTGCTTTGTGAAATGGCATATTAACATGCTGGAAGTGACCATTAGAAGATTGGTAAATTCATGAGTTGTTGAGTTGTACCAAACCAATTTATCACCAACACTGTTGTGTGGCATTAAAAGAATATTGCATCTTGTAAGGCTATCTGCATCATGGGTTTGGCCCCTTGATATGGTGGGCAGGCTATGCCTGAGCACTTCAGGAGTGCTAGAGCTCTAGAGGGAGGGTCTTGACTGCTGGGAGCCTTTAAGCTTGTAGAAATGTTTCTGAAAGGAGCTAGGCCCCACCATCCACCATAAGTCAACCCTCTTGTGTTGGAGTCCCTTACTACCTGTGTGTACACACCCAGACAGGGTGCTTGTCTGAAAGTAGTATCACTGAAGACTAGCTGGTGATCACCTAGGTAAAGGACTGAGAGAACTGCATGCCTTTTACGATAATCATAAATTGCATGCAACGAGGACCAGATGGTTCCAGGGTAACCCTGTGGCTGGACCCAGGGTGCCTAACTAAGGTTGTGTATCTTAAACCTGAGAACCAGGCATGTGCTACAAGGGTCAATTCATGGAACATTTCCATCACTTAGAACAAAGACCAAATAGAAGGTTCCAAAGGGAACAACAACCACTGATGATGGGATTTTATAAGGTCATAAGATCACCAAATTACTTTGTGTTAAATGTCTCGGCATGTGTGCACACATACTATGCACTTCACCCTATCACTGAAAGAAACCTTATTTCCACCATCTGTACATGTGATCTTACTCTTTAGGTCACTACCCATAGCTTTTGACAGTAGGTGAGGATAAGGGCATAGACTGACTGGTAAACAGAAAGTTTTGTTCCTGAATTGACCTACTGCTTCACTACCACAGACTCAAACAGAGACTGCAACTCCACTGCCACCAACCCATCTGCTGCCGCCAGCCCATCTGCTGCCACTGATCTGTTTAACAAACTTGCACTCTCTTTTTCTATCACTCAAAAACTTAAATTACTCTGCCTCACCTGAAGAAAACACAATATAACACTTTATTGAACCCAAGGGGAAATTAGAAGGGAGCATTCCACTCTTTTCTGGGATAGAGTCATTGCCTCAAACTTGAAAGTGCTTATTTTCATCCCACCTGCTTCACACACAGCAACACTAGTAAGTGTTGGAGGTTCAGGTGAGTGTGATTGTCTCTATAATGCCCTGTACCTACAATACCTTTCCAGATTAATCTTATCCACTTCCTACTGCTATAAAGGTTTCTAACCACTATAGTAACCTCACTTGCAGAGATGGACAAAACAGAGCTTTCTGACACTGCCTCAGGAAGGGAGGGCATGTCCACTGGGTTAAGAAGTTGCTTAAAGTGGTCCTTCTATTGCTCCTCTCAGTTGAATCAGCAGAGCTCTCAATAAGCATCTCTCAGAAGGCCTACTTCTTCATCTTGATGGCTTACCTCACCCCTGGTTTCCACCAGAGTGTCATATGGTTAACCAACATGGCAAGCACTGACAGCCTTTCAGCCACAGCTTCTTCAGGTGCATCTATAATTGAGGACTTGAACATGGTCTGAATATCCCCAACCTCACTCGGTATATGGCAGAAGTCTTTTAATCAGTGTTAAAGTTACATTTGTCTCTCACTGAAGATTCAGGAAGACATTCTCAAGCAGCCTGGAAGGTTTTCCTGCACTTAGGAGGAAACTCAGCAATGTATCATCTGTACACTGTTCAAAATGGTCAGCTTCCAAAGCTTTAACTTTCATGCTAATACCATCACACTCATCATCTCATATATCACTAACTAACTGAGCCAAGTCTCTGCTATAATGTCAGTGTACCTGCATTGTATAACTCTATTGCTTTCTGGGACTTTGAGTCCAGCATTTACACAAAGATCTCCACTATGCTGGATATGACATTAATATGACATTGACCATTGCTGGAAAATGGTGAGTGAGAAAAGCAGCTCTTTGTCTCTTGGTCAGCTTGGTCAGCTAATAGCAAAACCTGTCCATTGGATGGACCTGACTGTTATCACTTACACTTGTCTCTGAAGGTATTGGAATGCCAAGGTCAATTCTTTTTTTTTTTTTTTTTGCTATATGCTGAAGACATTTGCGTTTGAGATGAGATGAGATAATAGATCAGAATTTCAGCTTTCATTTCCTGATATTTACATCTAGATGTGTCAAACAATTTAAAACATGGCACCTTTGGTGGCAGACCACCCAATTTTTTAGGTGAACAAAATTATGCAGTGCAATAACTGCATCAAGTTGGCAATCACTGACATCACCAAACTGTTGCAGTTTTATTTTGTGATGCTAGTGATGCTGAAAGATTCTTTCAGTTGTTGTTTGTTGTGGGGGGTTTTTCCCATCAGTCTCCTCTTCAGGAGGTGAAATGCTCCTCAACTGGGTAAAGGCCTGATGAGTGACTTGAGTGACTTTGGGTCATTGTCTTGCTATATGATGAAGCTCCTCCCAGTTAGATTGGATTTATTTCTCTGTGAATTGTCAGACACAATGTTTCTGTAGACTTCTGAATTCATTCTTCTACTACCATCATGAGTTCCATCATCAATAAAGATTAATGAGCCTTTTACAGAAGTAGCCATGCAAGCTCATGCCATGACACTACCTCCACAGTGCTTGACTGATGAGCTTGATATTTTGGATCATGAGCAGATCCTTTCTTTCTCCACACTTTGGCCTTTCCATCACTTTGGTAGAGGTTACTATGGGTTCCAGAACTTTTGTGGCTCATCTGGGTGTTTCTTTGCAAATTCCAATCTGGCTTTCGATTCTTACTGCTGATGAGTGGCTTGCATCTTGGGGTATGGCCTCTTTATTTCTGCTCGCAAAGTCTTCTTCCAGTTTCTTCCAGATTGTGATACCTGCCCTGTGGAGGTTGTTGTTGGTGATTGTTGGTGATGTCACTGACTTGTTTTTTCTCCACAGTTCTCACTTTGTTTCTGTCATCAACTGCTGTTGTTTTCCCTGGCCGACCTATTCAGTGTCTGGCATGCAGTACACCAGTGGTTTCTTTCTTTTTCAGGACATTAAAATTGTTGTACTGGCTGTGCCCAATGCTTGTGCAATGGATTGATTTTTGCTCTTTTCTCAGCTTCAAAATGGTTGGCTTTTCTCCTATAGACAGCTCTCTGGTCTGCATGCTGGCTTATCCTTTTTAACAACAAATGCAATCTTCACAGGTGAAACCCAGGGCTCATACCATATATAGAACTAGAATAAAGAATAAAGCCCAAAATATATATAGAATTAGGCACTGAAGAGTAAGAGCAATTTTAAAATATATTTTAGCAGATTGTATCCTACAATTCAATACATGCTCTACTGCTTCAATGTTATACATGATTTAGTGTTAGATTTAAAATTCAAAAGATGCGAGTGTCGTATAATTTTAGTCTTAATGCTAGTATATTTGTGCAGGGGGCAAAAAATCTGACATGAATATTAATATGTTGGAAACAGAAAAACTGTTTCCAGGATATTTCAGGAACTTGAAATATCTGACGTGCTGGTATGTTCTCTCACAATGTCTGACACTTACTTATGAAAACAAAGGCACTGGCTTGTGAACATTCTCCTGGCTATTGTCTCATTGGTCTAGCTTTTAGAGCTGTGGCTTGCACATTTCAGAAGCGAGAGTAAATATGAGGTTAATTGTTATTGTTGTTGCTCATTTTAAAGAATCCATGTGTAAAAACATGCTAACCCATGCTAAAAGCTTGATAACACATGCACAAAAAAGAGGCCCAGAGTGGAATCAAATACAAATAGATTAATTTGTCACCTGCAGTGTGACTGACTGCGACCTGAAAGTCACTTCAGGAATGATAATTATGTAAGAATTAAAATAATTACATAATTAATAAAGCTGTTTTATTTCAGAATGTGCCAATGACTAAAATTTTTTTATCGGAAAACAACATAATTTTTATCCATTTATACTTGTATTTAATGTCTGTCACATAATGCGAGTGCAGACAGATGCAATTGCAGTATACAGCGTTTATTGAAGGCTCGAGCAAAGAATCCAGATACAAAAGGCAAGAATCAGAATCAGGAACAGGCAAAGCTCAGGTGATCAACAAACAGGATATCAGAGAGCAGCCAAGTACACAAACATCAATAAACAAAGTTGGGGTTAAAATTGGTAAAGATCAGGCAGAGAATAAGCAGAAGTGTGCAGAATCAGAAGTCCGGAGATTGAGAGCGAAGTAGTGTGTGTGTTGTGGGAAACGTCCAGAGTCCAGGACGGCCATGTTTGGAGGCCGCGGTGCATGTAAAACTGATTAATATGCCTATAGGGCAGGTATTAAAATTGCAGAAGCCCCAAAACCTATTTAATTGATGTTTTCTTTACATTTATTGCACATAACTTCATTTGCATATTTATTCCTTGCAAATCACGCACAACCTGCTCCCATTTACTACAAAAAATGTGATTTGGCCGCACAAATTAGTTTCTTATATTTGTCTCTTTATAAGTTTCTTTATTTTTACAGTACAAAAAAGTGGCATCTGAAATATATTGTATTTGCTAGAAGAGTTTCTTTTGTTTGCTTGGAAGTGCATTCATGAGATTTCATTCAGGTTCCTGCTTGACTGGTCCCTTGACCTCTTAGTTTCAGGGACCTGAGTACAGAATGACAAATATGCCTAACAAAAGAACAAACTTTTGTGAAGACTATAAGTAGCCAAACATGTATTTTTCAAAAGGTTTAGTTATGGATAATAGATTTTTATTTCTTATGCATAGTGCTATCATGAGGACTCCATACATGCTTAAATAATAAATGTTTACTAAAAAGAAAATCTCAGCCATGTCAAAATACAATCATAACTCTCACTTAGTCAGTTATTTATCTTAAAAGTGTATTATTCAGAAACTACAGTGAAACCTGTGGCATTTGGCGAAGCACTCAAACCTTCAGATTTACACAACATGCAAAATTGTGCTCATTTCTTGTTTGACACATGTTTAACAATTATTTATGGTTAACTAGGTAATAGTGAAAAAAAAGTGACTTGTTGCCAAGTATGGTGACCCATACTCAAAATTTGTGCTCTGCATTTAACCCACCCAAGTGTGCACACACACACACACACAGTAGTGAACACACACCCGGAGCAGTGGGCAGCCTTTTTTTGCTGCGGCGCCCGGGGAGCAGTTGGGGGTTCGGTGCCTTGCTCAAGGGTCTCACCTCAGTTGTGTTAGTCAGGGTGGAAGAGAGTGCTGGTCATTCACACCCCCCCCCAATCCCTGCCAGCTTGAGATTCAAACCCATGACCTTCGAGTTCACCTTCAGGTTACAAGTCCAACTCGCTAACCATTAGGCCATGATTGCCCCTGTACAGTTATTATACAACTATACTTTTTGTATAGTGTTTCTAGGAAATAAGCTTTTGAAACATTTGAAACGAAATACAGCAAAAAAAATTTCTTTCTGTATTTTTGCGTAACTGAATAACTCCAAATTGTATTTTGAGGGCTGTTGTATGATTTTAGAAAATTCAATGCATCTGTATTTACCCTGCTTTAGCACGTTATTCCTGATTAACTGCCCTAACAGGTTTTTGGTGCAGGCTTCTGAATTGATCCTGAGGGTGTGTAGTAAACATTCTGCGTGAGTGAATGCACGTGTGTGCTTTATTGTGTGTACCATCTTAACAAAATGTTCGGTTTAAATGGAAATGTGAATGATTTTGGTTTAAAATTTGCTTTTTGGATTGAAGCTAA
Source organism: Pangasius djambal (assembly GCA_022985145.1). Classification (NCBI taxonomy): domain Eukaryota; kingdom Metazoa; phylum Chordata; class Actinopteri; order Siluriformes; family Pangasiidae; genus Pangasius; species Pangasius djambal. The sequence continues at coordinate 2,279,381 of CM040986.1, read as the reverse complement.
GTGTTTTGTAATAGTGTTTACAGTAACCAATAACGGTATCAAGCTGGCAACCCACTGACATCACCAAACTATTATATTATTATTTTGTGAGGCTTTTCAAGGTTTGTACCACAGCTTCTTTCAGTTGTTTGTTTTGGGGGGTTTCTCCCTTCAGTCTCCTCTTCAGTAGGTGAAATGCTGCTCAATTGGTTTAAGGTCTGGTGATTGACTTAGTCTAAAATCAATCTAACAGGACACACCTTGGCAACAAGACACACCTGTAAGTCACTTGTTCCAATATTTCTTTTTATTTTTCACTTGAAAAATCGGTGGGTTCAAATAAAAGGTGCCATAATCCAGACCAGCTGAGCCACCACTTTACCCCCATGATTGAATGTAAATACATGTCCTTACCTATAAAGCCTCCTTGGTGTTCTGAGTCCCATTGCGTCCCTTCTCTTGTTGACTCTGGTTCGGCTGGAAATTTTTTGGATACTAGTTTAGCAGAGATGTTAAATATACCTCTCATGCCCCTAACATGAGGAGGAGGGAAGGTATCAAAAAAAGCTCTGTCCTGTTCCAGATGCCTACAGATGTACTGCACATGAAACATTCTCTTTCATGATAACCAAATCAGCAAACAACCCAGTTGTCATAGGCTCCCCTTGGCTGTCCACTCAACTTATGCCCCAAACATCTCATGGAAACAAGGTGAGTTTGTGGCCTGGAGTCCAGCCTTTCCTTTAACAGTTGTCTCTTCCCTGTCACTCCACCTATAAAGTTCAGAAATTCAAGGTGAAGTAATGATCCCAGAACCCTATGCCAACCTCACAGAAGTGTTCCGAAAGGCCAAGGCATTGAAGTTATAACCACATTGACCATGTGCCTCATGACGAGCCTCTCGAAGCACTTCATGATGATGGGTGTAAGTGCAACGGGACGGTAGTCATTGACACAGGACACTGAAGACTTCTTTGGCACGGGGAAGATGGTGGTGGCCTTGAAGCACGCTGGAACGACGGCCCTGCTCAGGGAGGTGTTGAAGATGTCTGTGAAAACATCCACCAGCTGGTCTGCACATCCTCTGAGCACCCTGCCAGGAATGTTGTCTGGTCCAGCAGCCTTCCGCGGGTTGACTCTGTGTATAGTCTTCCTCATATCGGCCATGGTTAGGCACAGCACCTGGTCATTGGGAGGAGGGGTGGACTTCCTCGCCGTCACATCATTCTGAGCATCAAAATGAGTGTAGAACTTGTTCAGTGCATCTGGGAGGGAGGCATCACTGTCACAGGTAGGTTATGTTGTCCTGTAGTTGGTGATGGCCTGGATGCCCTGCCACATGCGCTGTGTGTCTCTGCTGGCCTTGAAGTCCTTGTGAATTCTCTGTGCGTGAGTGCGCTTTGCCTCTCTGATGGCCCGGGACAGTCTGGCCCTCGCCGTTCTTAGGGCCGCCTTGTCGCCTGCTCTGAAGGCGGAATCTTGGGTCCTCAGTAGCGCACACACCTCTGCAGTCATCCTGGTTGGAGCGTGTGGTGATGATCTTGGAGATGATGACCTCATCAAAGCACTTGCTGATAATAGCTGGTCACTGATGTCGCGTATTCCTCCAAGTTGGTGAAGTCGCCGTCATTTGCCCCTTCCCTGAACATGTGCCAGTCAGTGTGTTCAAAACAGCCCTGAAGAGCAGAGATGGGTCCTGCTGGCCAGGTTTTCACCCGCTTCAGAACCGGTTTGGAGCATCTGACGAGCGGTCTGTATGCTGGGATTAGTATAACAGAGACGTGGTCTGAGTAGCCAAGGTGGGGGCAGGGCTCCGCTACGCTCCGGTACGCGCCGGGGATGTTTGTGTAAAAAAGATCCAGCAAAGTCCACATGCTGATGGAATTTAGGGAGCACTGACCTGATTTGCATGGTTGAAATCTTCGGCAACAATAAACAGTCCATCAGGGTGTGAATTCTGCAGCTCGTTAATAGCCCCATACAGTTCACAGAGCGCGTCTTTAGCATTAGCGCTGGGGGGAATGTATACACCAATTATGAGGACGGTGGTGAATTCTCACCTCCATGAGCCTTACTGCATGGAGCTGTGTTTCTGTCCGGACGAAAAAAAAGGGGCTAGCCCGTCTGGCTGAATGGTGGCGTCCTGAACTCTGTCACTGAGCCACATCTCCGTGAAAACAAAGACACAGCAGTCTCTAAACTCATGCCGCGTAGTTTGCTGGAGTCAGATGTAATCCAATTTATTGTCCAGGGAGCAGACATTGGAGAGCAGGATGGACGGGAGAGCCGGCTGTCTAGGGTTTGTTTTTAGCCTAGCACGGACCCCCGTCCTCTTGCCGTGCTTCTGCTTTCTCGTGCACCACTTGCGACGTCCCCTCCCCCAGCCACCAGCCACCGGTTCCTAGGATACATCCTGAATGAGATAGGGGTAAAGAGATTGACCAAAACAAAATGGATACTGCCACATCTTGTGCCCAGTCCAAAACATAAAAAAAAAACTACAATGCTTTCTAGGCTTTTTCAACTTTTATCTGAGGTTCATCAGGGGTTTCAGCACTGTGGCCACCCCTTTAACTTCCCTATTTAAGGGAATGCCCAAGAGTCTGTAATGAAACCTAGAGGCAATGCAAGCATTTAACATGCCAAAAACAGAGGTTCATGACTGCCAATCCTGTCATCCAGATCGTGACCTGCATTTAATGGTAGAGGCAGATGCCTCTGTCTCAGCAATGAGGTAACCCAGTTAATCTATATCCTTGTGCCGTCTGGGTCTTTAAAAATTCTAACTCACAGTTAGCACTTGAAACCAACCTCTTGGTTGGAGTTTTGCTTTACAGTACCTGTCCAGTAGGAGATCATGGAGGACATGCAGAGGGCCCAGCATCTTAGCATGTCTCTAATGTCAGCTGGTGAATTCGCCGGCCACCCCAAAAGCACCCTTGCACCCACTCCCATTAATCGACCTCGTCGGGCCATTAGATCGAACTGCATGAGGGCATTGCTTTGTATTGTTTCTAGTCGACTATTCGATACCCTGAAGCAGTGCCTCTGCACGTAATGTTTATGTCACAAACACTACGCAAGCTTTACAAGTTGTTGGGGATTAAATCGATTCACACCAGCGTTTATTATCCGCAGACGGATGGACTGGTGGAATGATTCAATCAAATGTTGTAAAACATGATTCATAAGTTCATTCACGATGACGTGTGGAATTGAGATAAATAGCTACAGGCCCTGTTATTTTCAGTGCGAGAGGTCCCACAAGCCTCCACAGGGTTTTCCCTGTTCAAGTTATTGTATGGGCGGAAGCCTCGTGGCATGCTTGACATCATTGCAGAAAACTGGGAGGAGGGACCTTCCAAAAGTAAAAACGAAATTCAGTATGTTCTTGATCTGGGAGCAAAACTCCACACTTTAATCCACATAACCCAGGAGAATTTACTACACGAGCAAGAACGTCAATCCCGGGTATATAACAGGGGTACTCAGTTTGCACCAGGAGATAATGTGTTCACTTTACTACCCACGTCGAGCACTAAATTGCTTGCCAAGTGGCAAGGGCTCTTTGAGGTCACACCACGGGTTGGGGAACATTGACTATGAGGTAAGGCAAACGGATAGAGGCAGGGCATGGCAGGTGTAAAAACTTAACCCTCCTTAAACCATGGAGGGAGGCAGTTCCTGTGGCTTTGGCAGTGGTCGTTCCAGAACGAGAGGAGCTAAGACCTAAGTTAAATCTAAAAACAGTGGATCAATCCACCCCGGTCCCTTATGACAACCTCTCTCCGTCCCAAACTATGGACGTGGCTAAATTACAAACAGAGTTTTCTGATGTGTTCTTGCCTCTCCCTAGTCACGCTGATCTTATAGAGCACCACATAGAGACAGCCGCAGGGGTGGTACATCAAATTCCTTGGTGTTCATCTGATGGAGAACCTCAACTGGTCACTCAACACCAGCTCCATCAGCAAGAAAGCCCAGCAGC
>CM040986.1:2259880-2271323 GCA_022985145.1 Pangasius djambal | reverse complement strand
TGTGCTATTAAGCAGACAGAAGAGTAAATGCAAGTACCATAAATAGTACATGGTAAATCTGAGTAGTAAATATCTAAGTGTCTATGAGTGGCAGTAATAAAGTGTCACAGTGCTGCCTGAAGGACTGTTAAGTAGTCTGATGGCTTGGAGATAAAAACTGTTCTTCTATCTGGTTGTCCGTGATTGGATGCAGAGGAAAAATCTGTCCCGGGAGTCTCTTTTTGCAGATCTGATAGCCTTTTAAAGGTCATACCTTGACTTCTTGAGGCAGTCAGGTCCCCAGAGTTGAAGGCTACAGTTCGAAGAATCTACTACTGAATATAAAACTGAAGGCGGCTGCATTGAAGGCCTGGCAAAGTATCTCAAGAGAGGAAACTCAGCATTTCCTGATGTCCATGGGTTCCAGACTTCAGGCAGTCATTGACTGCAAAAGATTTGCTTCCAAGTATTAAAAATAATCCTAATATTTATAATTATGTTAGTTTTTCCAATTATTTTTAAGCCTATGGAGGGACTATGTAAAGATAGCTGTAATTCCTAAACCGTAAATGCAATATTTTTGTTAAACTCCTTGAATTAAAGCTGAAAGTCTACACTTCAATCACATCTTGATTGCTTTATTTCAAATCCATTGTACATAGGCAAAATTACTTGTCACAAAAATAATTGTCACTGTTCAAATACTTATGGACCCAACTGTATAACAGCTATAAACAGCCATTTTCACATTATCTTCTCTTTTTTCTCTCTCTTGAACTTAATAAGACAAAAAAGCAACTTTTCATGTTAGTGAGAAATTGCAAAAAGCATAAACTCCACTGTCCTGAAGATGTCAAAAAGTTAAAGTTACAGTTTTACTGATAGTGCAGACTCTCTCCATAAATGTTAAATAAATCTCTCCTCACAGAAAATTTCACCATATCAACTATTGTATGTTTAATTGATAAGTATTCACCCCCTCAGACTGAACTGTCTTTTTGCAGCAATTACAGAGTTCTCATCACTTGGAATCCACTCGCTGCTGCTGAGGATGGCCCCACATGGACAGCCTAAAGATAAATGTGATTACTGTGGATGGTACCACTTAGAAATCATGAAGATGGCTTTGGACTGTAATTGATACGAACAGTTATGCTTTAATGGCTTAGGACTTCAATTACATTAGGACTGCAATTTGCCACAAACAGTTTTGCACTCAAGTCTCCATCAGTGAACGTTTGATAACTTCAACAAAATAGGCTTCATTTTAAAGCTATAATGAATTTCCTGATTACACAATTGTACTTTTTGACCATGTAGACCACAGTTATAGAAGGTAATTATTTATAATCACTTTGAATTGAACTGAGTTGTCTTGGTCAAGTCAAGTGGTTTTTTTCTTCAGCCTTCGCAGAAAGTAGAGACACTGCTTTCTTTGTTATGGAGCTGGTGTTGAGGGACCAGGTGAGGTCCTCTGCCAGGTGAACACCAAGAAATTTGGTGCTCTTGATGATCTCCACAGAAGAGCCACCGATGTTCAGCAGAGAGTGGTCGCTCTGTGTTCTCCTGAAGTCAACAACCATCTCTTTTGTTTTGTCCACATTCAGAGACCACCACGGTCGTGTCACAGACGTGTCAAGATCTTGACCAAAAATTTATGCACCTCTGAATGGAAATAACATCACAACATTTATTTCCATCAAGCGGTGCATCAGTTTTTGGTCAAGATCTTGTATTGATAATAAAAGAGGTGAGCACTCTGTAAAGTCTCCTCCCGCACATCCCAAAGACTTTCACTGAAGTTAAGGTTAAAGTCAGGTTAATTTTAACCCTGATGAATCTTGGCAGTGTCATCCTGGAATATGGCCATTATACGTCTTTCTACATGGTTATTAAAGAACTAAAAAATTACACACTTCATCTTTTAAGATTAAAAGAACTGTTGATAACATGCTAGAAACGTTATAATCACTCTAATAATGATCCATTCATAGACTCTTATGTATTTGCCTATTAAAATCTAAACAGCGACTTTTTTTTGGCCGGGCAGTGTATTTTCACCCTAAATTCAGATGGCTGGTTGACTGGAACGGTTCTCCTCAACAGTTTGCTTATATTGTATTATATACTCCAGTCATGTTGCCTCTGGTGGCAGAAAGTTTTCCAGTTCCTCCCGTAGAAAGGCAACCCTAGTGCATGATACTACAGTCATTGTGCTTGATCACAGGAATGGTGTTACCTGGGTATTGGGCTGTTTTTTGTTTGCTCCGAACATTATGCTACACAGATTCCAAATGTTATGTTGAATATATATAAATATCTGCCACTATTTTAAAATAGTGTACAGTATAACTTTCAAATGTAACCATATTTTTTATCTTAGTCATGCCACAACAATACACTGGTGAGTCAGATTTAAAATATTCTTTATCAAAACAAAATTATGATTATCTTTGGTTAGTAAGAGAAAGAGAAAGTATTCTCCTGACAAGTATTAGACCACGTAAATAACATGTGACAGCTGCATATTTCAGGTTTTGTTTCCTGTCGCGGTGTCTATATAGATACCCAGTGATGCACTTCTCATTAGACGGCTGCACAGACATTCTGTAGACACAATAAAAGTCCACAGTCTGGTAAGCTTTAAATTAAATTTAATTTAACTTAATATCTATCTATCTATCTATCTATCTATCTATCTATCTATTTACTTATTTATTTTTAAATTTTTCTGGACTCATTAAACCAAAAATACTGTTATTTTTATTTAATATAATCAAGATAAAAAAGCAAATAGATTAATCACCTTTAACATTATTCCTGTTTCTGGAGCAGTTTGCACTGGAGCTTCCACATATTCCACCCAGTGCCTATAATGATGCTTTGTTGTTGTGCTCTCTTCCATTTTACTATTTTATCCATTAGTTAAAACTGCCAAAAAAGAAAAATGGAGATGTCTGTAGAAACATATTTAAAAGGAAATATCAGACATTAAAATAAAAACAATTATTTGTTGTGGTAGGTTACAATGCAAAGTACATATGACTCGTACCATAATTTAAAAGAGGGTGTAATTTTCTGCTTTCTATAAAACTATTATACAAATTAAATTTTATAAGATGGAAAATTTAGTGCTGAAATATGCAGCATTACTTCTACATTTTTTTTTACTACTCTTTTTACTTTACTTTATTTGGCATGGTGGATTAAAAGGTACTCGAATGGCAAAAAAAAAAAATAAATAAATAAATAAATTATATAGTTATGCACTAAAAAGAGGCAAACTTGAGTGCAATTATTATGCAGCCCTTGCTCAAACATTATTATTAAATTGCTTGTTTAAATATTAAAAGCAAAGGTATTACTTACTCTAATACAACATTCTTATGTGTTCTTATGTGTTCTCTCTGTGTCAATATGTCTGTCAATATCTTTCTTTTTTTCCATCTCAGATTCACTGCTGATGATGGAGTGTCTGCGTCTGCTGTGTCTGGCTGCTCTGATCTTCATGAGTAAGTCTTTAGTCTTTTTGAACATTACAAGAGAATGATGTTGAGAATTATATGTCACAAATCTACACAAAATAACATAGATTTTAAAAAAAATTGTGATTGCATAAGTATTCACCCCTATTGGGGTGAAATTCATAAAGTAGTTCTGGTGGAACTAGGCATCACTGGAATTCAAAATAATAAGTTGAATAGACTCATTCCACTAAAAGTCAGTGACCAGGTAAAGAGGGGATCACACAGAAAAGCAACCAAGAAGCCAAGAAGAACTCTGACAGAGCTGGAGAGATCCATGACTCAGACGGAAGAAGCTGTTAACAGAAAAACCAGAGCATGCACACTCCACAAAGCTGGGCTTATTTGGAGTTTGCTGATGAAATCAAAATTTTTGCTCTTGGCACAAAGCTGTATTTTGGCAGAAATCCAACATTGCTCATTGCCCTAAAAACACACCAATCCCGCAGTGAAGCATGGTGGTGGTGTGGGTTACCCTTGGCCCCTGGTTGCTTCTTTTTTCATTTATTTAAAACTCAAAATCATTTTTGTGTATTAAGAATCCAAAATCTCAGCTTCTAGATGACCTATAATCAGAAAATTTTCATTCTTATTCATAATTAGAAGGATATTACAAGGGAATTTCCCAAAATGCATTTTTTTTGCATTTTGAATTTTTTTTTTTAATACAGTGTTTTTAAAAATTAAATAATTAATAAATAATTTTCAAACAAATTGTCATGTAAAAGTTTTTCTCTTGAGAGCATCTTGGACAAAAATAAAACTTTAGATTAAACCTAATTTCTTTGAATAAATTGTAATGTGGTGAATCACCACGTGTCAGATTCAAACACAGGTCTCTGTATTTGTGGGAGTCCAGAGCAAACTGAGTGAGCCAATAACCAATGCTTAATAGTAGAACCTGAGTGCAAAGCAAGAAATGAACACAAATAAAAGACATGCTGCAGCAGTAGTCTTGCTATCGCCTTGGCTAATGGGAGATTGGGTAGTGCAACAAATTTGCAGTCCTTAGAGAACTGGTTTGACCATGACAAATAACACTGTATTGCCCTGGGATGAAGACAGCTTGGTGATAAAGTCTAAGAAGAGGTGGGACCACAGACGCGAGGGGTTGGGCAAAGGGTGGAGTAGGCCTGCAGATCCTGGGCTCCTTATTGCAAGCACAGAATCCCTGATGCAATCTCCCATGCGCTCTCCATCCCTGCACTGCCACATTCCTCCACTCTCTGTCTCAGTTGTACATGGCGAATCCCAAGAATGGGAGCGAGGAACACATCCTCCCACCTTTGTGCTTTCTAGGCACAGTCACCTGGGAGATTGCACACAGACAAACCAACAAATCCCTAACTCATGTCCTCCGAACAAAAAATTTGTGCCCCCTGCCCTATTAGACAGACTCATCACCTGGGCATATACTGCACTAGCCACAGGTCACCCTGGGAAACGTACCAAATGTACCATTTGCTGCCAGCCAAATACTGGTGACCCCACATGTTAACCGATGTACAGCAATTTATGTTCTCATGCCACTGCCCACACCACACCGGCCCTGGTCCCATTTGGCTCTAAGCTTTATCACTGACCTTCCCAAATCATGGACTTATTCTCTAATTCTCTATTCTCACTGTACCTCATTCTCCTGCATGGGTTACCCACAGCCTTCTCCACAGCAGAACTCCTGTTCAATCATGTGTATTGATATTTTGGCATTCCAGAAGACATAGCAAGCAACAGGGGCACACAATCCATTTCAATTCATTCATTTGTTTGCTGATCACCTGACCTCTGCCTGTTTACTTCTCCTGACTCATGTTTTGGATTTGTTTGCCAGTGTTTTTTTAATAAAGCACTTAAATGCTCTGCTTCAGCTTCTCCTTTATGACACTTAAACCTTCATTTGCTTGACATTCAGGAGCATGAAGGCAGTTAAGGTTGTCCCCATCCCTTATAATATGGAATTCTCCTGTACGGAAGATTAAAATGCGATTAGTTCCTTATTCTTGACAGTGCTGGAGTGGCATAACACACACACACACACACACACACACACACACACACACACACACACACACACACACACACACACACACACAGGTAGCCTGTCAATCACACACCTGCCTCCCCATACAGGATGCAACAATACAATGAGATCAATTCTCAGAGATCCCTAATTCGTCGATTGATTCCAGGCTGGTTGATCACATGACGAATGTACAGGTTTACAGTTAGACCAGAGAGCCCTCTTAGCCTTTAATCAATATGGACAGCAAAAAAAGAAGAGGAGAGTGGAAAATGCCAGAACAAAGAAGAGAAAGGCATTAGAGGAAGAAAAAGTCACAGTGGATACTCTACTGCTTTAAATTATTAGATGCTTACAGCTTGACAAGCTACAATTTCTAAGTAGCCCATCAGTTTAGTGTTTAGTAATTTTAGTATTGCTGGGATATTTATGAATGACTGATTTGTTAGTGTCAAAATTGTTATAGGATAGCCTAATCCCAAAAATATTAAAATGGCCTATGTACTGAAATGTTTATGCATGTTTTCTATTTTAATTTGACATTTATAAGCCTAGTTCAGTCATTGTTCACTATTTAAACTACTTGTATGTTTATTTATATTTTTTTAGGGCTGTTCATTTTTTAAACTTTTGCATATATTTATTTAATTTTTGTTGTAGTTGGTGCCTACTGTGCAATATCTTCGAAAATAGTCAAAAGAGATTAAACTTTGGATTTGGCATTGTGAACATTCTAAGTGAGTGTGTGGGCTGCACATATGGGGTCACATGCATAGGCCACTCAGATGACATTCTTGGGCTGGAAATCAGTCCCACTCTGGAGAACAACTAAGATAGCTAATATTATTAGCTAATGTTATATTATTATAATATAATCATAATATATTGTGTAAACCAATAGCCAAATTTGCTAATTATAGGCTATATAACTTGGCCTAATTAGTTCAGTACAAATTAGCTGAATCATGAAATCCCATCTATTCTCAGAGATTTTGGTTAAGATTTTTAGATAGTTTTATTTTGTATATAATTCATAAATATGATTTATATTCTATAAATGTGTCAATATATGTCAATAAATATGTCAGTATCATTCTTCTAGGACTATAGATGTTGTTGAAATAACACAATTGTAAATTCATAGAAGCAAGAAAATTGTTTAAAAGCAACAATATTTTTAACAAGTAGAACACTAACAAACATTTGTTTTAAGCAGATTTAAAATCTGTAGTATGACGTTTTTTTTTTTTACATAATCATTTTAATGCATAATGTGCAGAATTGTGTAGTGAAAGTAATCAGTGCCTATTATTCTTCTATTTAACCAATTATTAAAAGGATTACCCACCTCCTTCAATCTGATAGGATTTTTGTTCATAATGTAATATATATGTGAAAAACAAAGTCTACTTCTTCTTCTCCGAAGTACAACTGTAAGGAGCAAGCCACCACAGCCGTGGCCTGCCACCAGAGGGAGACAGAGATCTGCTTCTTGGTAATTAGTGGCAACCAGCTCCACCTGTGACTGGCTTATTTAAGGGCTGCTTACAGGTTGCTCAAATGCTCGGTCTTGAGTTCACCCTGTGAAGGCAAGTGTAGCGCACTGTCTGATTCTGAGTGAAATGCGAAAACTGTAGGTAGGCTTGGGACAACTCAAAAAAGGCTCTTTATTGACCGTGACTCTTTTACTTGCTTTTTCAGCAGTGGTATTTTAAGCACGCATGCGCGTGCACACACACACACAGCTCTGAACTGCTCAGTTCTCACTCTCGAGGCGCTTGTCTTTCCCCTGTTTATCCTCGCTGCCATTCATTGAAACACAGAACATTCATTAGCAACATTGCCCACAGTTGTGTAATCCTTACCACTCTCCGGCTCCATTCTCCATTCAACGCCCATTTGATGGCTAAGCAATCCTTTTCGATCTTGCTCTACTTACTCTCTCGCACTGAGAGGTTGCGGCTAATGTGCAGCACGGGGTGGTGCTTCCCCTCCACTGCCTAGGACAACACAGTCCCCAACCCTCTGTCCAATGCATCCATCTGTAAAATAAAAGGAGACAGAAGTCAGGAGAATGTAAGAGTGGCACTCCCCAGAGTGCAGTTTTAACTGAATAAAAGCCTGTTGTCATGGCTTCGTCCACTGGCCCAGATCTGGTGCTCCCTTTTTAGTGAGATCAGTCAGTGGGCTGTTGACATCTGAATAATTAGGGACAACCCTGCAATAATAGCCAGCCCCAAGAACTGTTTTTGGTTTTGGGTCTTGGGTAGGCCGCAATTGCTGCTATCTTATCAATTTGGCGACACACCTGTCCATGTCCCAAGTGGAAGCCCAGACACCGTACTTCCACCCGCCCAATCGCACACTTCTTTGGCTTCTTTGGCCATCTCAGCAATCTCGGGACAGCCCTGAGGTGCTGAATGTGCGTATGCAACATAAAAATCCAGTGTCTAATAACAGTGATCTGCACCTAACCGATAGAGCAGTTCATCAATACGTTGCATAAGCGTCAAACTTAGACACTGCATCAACTTTTTTTAAAGTCCACACAGAACCGGACCAAACTGGACCAGACCAGGTCACTGTTGGACTCCTCAATTACACCCATATCGAGCATGGCCATGAGCTCCTCCCAAACCACCTTTTTTGTGTTCAGTCAAATGATAGGGGCGGCTGCACCCCTGGGGGCGTCTCAATGTGGTGTTCTATGAGATTAGTGCAACCAGGTAGGGGCAAGAACACGTTGGAAAATTCTACCTGCAACTTGGCAACCTCCATGATTTGGGACGGTGAGAAGTGGTCCCCACAAAGGACCGGAGTGGATTGAACAACCGTTTTTGGATTCACCTCCGGTCCTAGCTCCTCCCTCTCTGGAATGACTGTCACCAATGCCACAGGCACCACATCTCTCCTTGGTTTGACGAGGTTGAGGTGGTAAATTTGCTGCACCCTGCCTCTATCTGTTCGCCTTACCTCATACTCAACATCCCCTGCTTGCCGTGTGACCTCAAAGGGCTTTTGCCAATTTGGAGCTCAGTGTGGGTAAAAAAAAACTCCCACAGCTGAGTACCCCTATTATACAGTCAGTACTGTCATTCTTTAATTTGTGTATTTTAGGAGAGTACTTTTTCGGTTCCTTAATATTCTCCATAATCAGTGCAGAGTGTGTTGGCCTGAGCTTATTGTTTTCCTTTGTGGTGGTTTCTGTTGGTCGTCCTTATCTGCTCTGCACTTGGGTTCTAGCTCTAGAGTATTGATTATGACTCTTGTATACAGAGGTCTGGGTTTGAATCCAGCCCAGCCTACCTGCTCCTGCTCACCACACATTTGATTGCACTTGCATGGTTCCCATCAAACACACAACAATATAAATACAGACTCTGGACATTCAGTAAATTGTGAAGTAACACTCAGTATATCCTTGCCTGTCTTACCAATCCTTATTCTCTGAGTTTGATATTCTGGTTTTGAACATGTTCTGGTTCCTGTTTTTTTTTTTTTCAATTTTGATTTTTGTCTAAATTGTGCTGTTTGCGGATCGCCTAATTCTCTGCCTGTTTTTTGACTCTGAACTTGTTTCGTGTTTTTGGATTGTCTGCTACTTTTTGCCTGCAACTATCTTTGCCTGCAACTGCAGTCGTCTCCGTTGCACTGACAGATATGAATTTATGAACCAAAATTATGTATAGGCCATTTATTTCTTTTTGAATAATATGTTTTCAAATGTGTGCTACAACACTTTCCTTGGTGCTACTGAACTTTTTAGCTTGCTAGCACCAGTAGTGGTTTAGGGAGTGCACAGGGCCAATCTGCTGAAAAACCAAGCAGAGCTTACAGCAAAGAAATCGGTCAAGTTCTTAAATGATGCTGTCTTCCCATCACACAATGGCCTCCAAAAAAATGTAAAAAAAAGAAAGAAAAATTAATTAATATTCATATCGAATCTCTCTCTCTCTCTCTATCTCTCTAATATTAGGTGCAGCGACAACAGTACAAATTACTACATCAGGTAAAGTTTCACTGACAGTGTGTCTATATATAAACATGTGAACATTACATCCACCCATTATATTCTCCTTAAAAATATGAGCTCTGATACATTTTTAAATACAAACTGCATATATATAACCAATAACCTCAGGTAAAGTTTCAAAGACATTGTTTGTATGTATGTATGTATAAATGTGGGAACATTCCATCCACCCATTATAATCATTATATATATAATTTGGAAAATTCACCCTCTTTGGTTGAACAGTGTAATTGCACATGACTCATGGAAAATAGGTTTTCTTGCGCCTTCTATACCCATACTACATACTACATAGGATAGTAAAGATTATATAAATAGTAGTAAAGATTATATAAAACTATATAAAACTTACTAAATAGTAAAGATTATATGAAACTAATGATGTTTATCCAGTCATTCTATGTTCATACTAATGAGTGACAGTGAAAGATGGTTGATCTTCTATCTATGTGTGTGACACTGAGCTGGAAATGTGATATTGGCATTAAGATTTTCTCAATTCTTTGCAAATTAGGTATGAAACAGTTAAGTTAAAAAACCCAAATTATTAGCTTGAATGATCTTTGGACGAATCCTGTGATGGATTTGGTCCAACAACCCCCCATTTCCAGCTTTAGTTCCTACCCTCAGTTAGTTCCCATTTACTGTTTGATGCACACAAATGGAAGAAAAACTTATAACCATTGTTTCATTTTATCCTGTCCTACATGACCTCCCATCAAATATGTTTAGAGAGATTATGAAGAAAAATAAAGCTTAGAAGGAAGTAGCAGAAATTGCTTACTATATTAATAACAAATAAATATCAATAATTTTCTGCCTTGGTTCTTGTGTTTCTCTCTGTCTCTCATACAGATTCATCAACAACAACAACAGACCCACCAGGTGAAATTTTATTGACAGTGGGTGTATATGTAAACGTGTGAACATTACATCGACAAATTATATCTTCCTTCAATAAATGAGATCTGACATTTTTTTAAATACACATCAATACATTTTATAATAACGTGGAACAATGCAGAGGTGAACTGGAGAAACGGAGGCACGAATGACAAAAACTTATAGGTTTTGTAATTTAGAGCAAAATGAATATGTAAAATTCAGACATTATATTTTACTGATTTGTTTCAGATTCAACTTTTTTTCAAGTGGGACCTGGAGCGATACAACTTTTCCTCAGTGATGGACAATATCAAACGATTCAGCTGCAGCAAGCATTCAAGTACGCTGGAAAAACATACTATCAACTGTATGTAAGTACAAAAAAAAAGTTGAAATTGAGTATCTTGAAAAAGTTGAAATTGAGAATCATATTCGAAAATAAGTGAAATTATATTAATTTCACTTATTTTCGAATATGATTCTTTTTGGACACGATTCCCTTATTTTCACGTTTTCTTACATGATTCATTTATTTTCACAATTGTATGTTTCACATGTAGGATATGTGGATTTATTTATCACATTAATCACATTATGACACGTGTGTTTACTTGAGTTCACGTTGAGGGCAAAACAAACTGAAATGCAATTTCACATGTTTTTCACATGTAATCCCATATCACTTATATAACTACATGTAAAATATGTGATTTTGATTCTTTATATGTGGGAGATGTACTTGTGTGTGTGTGCGTGTGTGTGTTTCTATGTCCATTATTTATTCTGTTCTCTCTGTCGTCTCCATGCTGGTAGATGAATAATTTGTATTTTTTCTCTCTCAGCTGAGTATGGATGGTTATGTGGCTTTCTTCGTCCCAAATGTCGATGATGAAGTACCCAACCGATATCTAGGCAAAAACATCATTGCTCCACTGTGGACTGATCTGGATGCTGACCAAGGAGGAAGATGGACCTATGAGCAGGCCACAAGCGGGCCTCTTA
>CM040986.1:2216761-2249223 GCA_022985145.1 Pangasius djambal | reverse complement strand
CAGAAGAATTACTAGCCAGGGATGTGGCTGTACCAAAGAAAAAAAAGAACTTTCTTTCTTTCAACATTTTGAGAAGGTGCACCATTCCTGGAAATAATGGAATAGCAGGTCAATGCGAGGAGTGAACGGAGCAAGCCCCTCTTCCAGCTCCCCACTCTAAAACTCTGTTTAATATAGAGTCCTTGAATGGAGGACATATAAGGGAGACCCTACCACTGTTGTCCCTGACCCCACCCCATTCCCACTCCTGCCCTTACCATTCCCTGTCCACCCTCCCCCGCCTGCTCTACCTTGCGGAGTCTGGCCCTGAATGCCCGGAACAGGTTTCCCTGCCTGACCCCTGGGGATAGAATGGCACAAAGTACTCCCCTTCTGCCTTTTTCCCGCTTCATGTACATTCTGACGCGGGCAACCTGCTCACTCCTCCCCCCCCAGATGAATGTAAACATGGCGCGCTCCAGGCGCCTTCCCGTTACAAACGGGACGGGGAAGACAAAGGCCAGGTAATTAAGGCCTGCCAGCAGATCGGAATTCGCCGCCACTACTCTCCCCATAAGGGAGAGGTCCCTTCTGGCCCAGCTCTCAGCCCTGCCCTGCAACTTCCTCAGGGCAACATCCCAATTATTTTGAGCGCTGCCTTCCCTCCAGAAGACAACCCCCAAAATCCCGAGCCCATCCTGGCACAGAGAGGACCTCCCAGGACGTCGGTCCTTCCTGCTCACGCTCCTGCATACAGGACCGCAGACTTTCCGCGGTTGATGCGCTCTCCGGTGGCCCTCGAAAAGGCCTCCAAAACACGACCCACCGCACAGAAGTCCTCATCCCGGCCAAGAAACAACGTCGTGTCATTGGCATACACCGACACCTTGGCCCTTGTCCCACCTGTACCTGGGACATGTAGCCCCTGGAACGCAGGCTCCTTTCTCAACTGCTCCGCCAAAGGCTCCAAGTACAAGACGTAGAGCAAAGGCGACAGCGGACATCCCTGCCTGACCCCTCCTCGCTGTACAATCAGCTCGGACAAGTGCCCGTTCATGACGACACAGCTGACCGCCCCAGCGTACAGTAGGCGGACCATGGCGATGAAGCCAGGACCAAAGCCTGTTTGCTCCAAGAGGGCAAAAAGGAACTCATGTGAGACCCGATCAAAGGCCTTTTCCTGGTCCAGACTTAGCAAGGCCAATGGTACCCAGTGCTGTTCAGCCCATGCTAATGCATCTCTTATCAGCGCCAGGTTCATGCCGCACATCCTCCCAGGCACCCCAGAGGTCTGGTCATGGTGAAGGACATGGGCCATCACCTCCCTCAGGCCCAGGACCATTAGTTTGGCTAGGATCTTATAATTGGCCGTCAACAGAGTGATCGGCCTCCAGTTTGCCAAGTCACTCTTTTTATAAAGAAGGGTGATATGCCCTACTCTAGTGGACGGAGGTAGAGCTCTGCACTCTACAGCTTCCCTGTAGACGGCCAACAAATCCGGGCCCACCAGTGGCCAGAATGTCAGGTACCATTCCACCGGTAAACCATCCCCACCGGGGGCTATGCCCGTCCTCAGTGAGAGCATGGCACTCTCCACCTCCTCCAGGGAAATCTGACCCTTTAGGTCTGATGCATCTTCCCCTGGCAACCTGCCAGCCACATTGTCCAAAAAAGCCATCGCAAGGTCCCTCCTCGTTTCCCTTACCCTGAAGAGATCGCTGTAGAAGAACCTAGCCACTTCTAGTATCCCCTCGGGTGAGGTTACAACCTGAGCACCCTGTCTCAGGCCTTCCATGTACAAACCCCGCTTGCTGTTAAAGAAATAACACGTCCTCTAAGGCTTGCTTGCCAGCCTGGACAAAGTAACTGCGGGCCTCAGCCTCGTAGTTGGCCCGTAGGGCTTCACTAGCGTCCCTGAGCAGCCCCTGATCTCCATCATGCCAGGCTTCCTGCAACACCCTAGCCCAGTCCCTAGCTTTCTCCCTCCTTCTCCTGGCAACCCTCTTTTTCAAGTCCATCTGTGTGTCATACAGCATCCTCAGTTGCCGCCACCCAGCATAGAGGTGACGGAAAACCTTAATGAAGGAAGGGTCATGCAGGATGGCTCTGTTCATCCTCCATGAGCCCCTTCTTCTCTGTTCCACCTCCAACTGGATGCTGCCAACTATCATGCATCAGGGCAGTGGTAGCTCAGTGGTTAAGACGTTGGACTATGTTGGACTACTACTCAGTGGTTAAGACGTTGGACTACTGGCCGTTGGAAGGTCATGAGTTCAATCCTCAGCACCGCCAAGCTGCCACTGCTGGGCCCTTGAGCAAGGCCCTTCACCCTCAACTGCTCAGTTGTATAAATGAGAGAAATGTAAGTTGCTCTGGATAAGGGTGTCTGCCAAATGCCGTAAATGTAAATCATGCAGTGGTCGGCTCAGAAGGCACGACTGCACCATCAAGTGTCACCGTCACGACTGCAAGGCTGAGAAGCAATAACCAGCATTTTCCTCAGGCCTGAAGAACACCCCACCCCTTTTGTCACCTTGATAGCTATAGGAAACAGGAAAAGCAGTAGCTATAGGTGGAGGAATTGATTAGATTTAACAATGGGCTATAGTTTGTATTAAAATCTGTTATTCTCCCTCCTTTCTCACTAAGCACAGCTGAAACATTTGCAAATTACATCTGTTTCTTTTTTTTTTGAGTGCTATATGGTACTTTAAAAAAAAAAAGAAACAGATGTCATTTGTACATGTTTCAGCTGTGCTTAGAGAGAAAGGAGAGAGAATAACAGGTTTTAATACAAACTATAGCCCATTGCTTTGAGTCACCGCTTTACCGTGAGGTGTTCTTCAGGCCAGAGGAAAATGCTGGTTATTGCTTCTCTGCCTTTTGGATACAATCAAGTGTCGTAACTGTTCTTGTCTGTTCAATATCTGATACGTTCTCTATTCGAGGACTCTATATTAAATGGATTTTTAGAGCTGGAAGAGAGGCTTGCTCCATTCACTCCGCCCATCGACCTGGTATTAAAGTACCTCCAGGAAAGGTCTCGCGCCACAGTACCTGAGCGAACTTTTGGTCTTAGCTTCTGGCTCTCCCTTTTAGTTATGCTGTCATAGCTAGTCTTACCAGAGTCCAAGATTGCATTCTGCATGCAAAGTATATTGTGCTTAACCATTAGAGGATAAAGCTTACCTAACAATCTTTTCCTCTCTCTCCCTCACTCTCTCTCCCTCACTCTCTGTCAAGCTACACATGCTACTTCTGTGATGCCAGTGATCCTGACCCCTTCTGCTCCTCCTCGCTGCCTGACCCATCCTGATGCCCCTTCTGCTCCTCCTCGCTGCTTGACCCATCCTGATGCCCTACTTCTGGCTGGAGTTCTCATCGGTTGAGTTCGCTCGCTGCTGCTGGGGGTGGCCCCATATGGATGGCCTGAAGAACAATTTGGTTTGCTGGGGATGGTGCCACCTGGGGGCTGTGGAGATGGCTTGGGGATCACATATGGGGAGCTGTACTGTAATGGCTTGGGACTGCGATTGCTGTAGTGGCTTTGGGGCTGCAGTTGCCATGAGTACCTTCGTACTCAGGACTCCATCAGTGGACAGTGGATAGCTTTTAACGAACCGGACTTCTTGCGGAAACTGTGATGAATTTATTGGTTTCACAATTGCACTATTTGTCCTTATAGTACACAGTAATAGAAGGGATTTATTTATAATTGCACTATCCGTTGCACCCAGATGAGGATGGGTTCCGTTTTGAGCCTGGTTCCTCTCAAGGTTTCTTCCTCGTATCATCTCAGGGAGTTTTTCCTTGCCACCGTCGCCACTGGCTTGCTCATTAGAGATAAATTCACAGTGATAAATTCAAATATTTACAATATATTTTTTGTGAATCCATTTATTTCTGTAAAGCTGCTTTGTGACAATGTCCATTGTTAAAAGCGCTATACAAATAAAATTGAATTGAATTGAATTGAATTGAATTGAATTGAATGGTGCACCTTCTCAAAATGTTGAAAGAAAGAACTTGTTTTTTTTCTCTTCTTTCACAAAGACCACAACCATAGGAGTGGCTAAAAAGAAGTAAGGGAAGCAACTCCAACCCCACTGTTGTGTCAAGAAATTCCTGCAGAGGGCAGAGCAGTGTGGTTGCTGAGATAGAACCTGTAAGGGTGTGTTTCCGGGAGGAACAATAAAATGGTGCACCTCTAAGAGCACATGGAGATGAAAAGTTTGGAGAAGATTTTCATTGACAAATGAAGGACTTTCACCCATTCAGCTCAAATTCAATCCTGAAGCCGCAACTGGTATGAACATTATTAACATTTTCAGCTGTGTTGATGTCAAGTATCAACTTTGAAGTTGTGAAATGTCAATATTGTGTTTAAATTATGTGGATTTTGTTTGATGGAATTTGGTACAGTGCTGATTGATGCTAAGTTTGATGTTTGATTTATGTTGAAATTTGAGAACAATTACATAATTTGAAAGGTTTAAGTTTGCCAACATTATAGTTTATTTATAATGTTAAAAATGATCTGCTTTAATTGACTATAGCTAATGTTGATGGTGAATTCAATGGAATGCGAAATATTAGTTTAAATATCTTTACTTATATTAATGCATATTTTGTGCTTGTATCTATTTTTAAAGGTTATCAACCTTCTACTACAGCAATTGCAGCTACTGTGCTGCTTCTACTATTGCTTTTCTAAGCCTTTGCAAGCAGAAGAAAAATGAAAAACAGTAAAGATGTAAACAGTTGTCCTCTTGCATCCTTCAAAACTTAAAAGCCATTTATCAAGTTTGGGCAGAGCTGAATGGGAAAACCTAAAAAAATTGACACCCACAGACAGCTTTAGGATGGCTTAAACACTGACTGACTGAGTGAGTGAATGGGTGGGTGATGGCTATCTCTATAAGTGATTGGGAACTAGTAATCTGGCTCAGTGTATGATGACTTGAGCAGCCCCAACCTCACCCTCACCCTCACCCTGATATCTTTTATAGCTCCAACAGAAGAAAAAAGAGCACAGTGCCATATGGTACATAAAAAAAAGGAACAGATGTAATTTGTAAATGTTTCAGCTGGGCTTTGTAAGAAAGGAGGGAGCATAACAGGTTTTAATACAAACTATAGCCCATTGTTAATTCTACAAGTGATTGGGAACTAGTAATCTTGCTCAGAGTAAGGTGACTTGAGCAACCCCACCTCCACCCTGATATCTTTCATGGAAGAAAAAAGAGCATTTTTAATTAAAGTGTTTTAATACAAACTATAGCTCATTGATAAATCTAAACAAATACTATACCTATAGCTAGAAAGAAAGAAGGTTGTTTTTCTCTCTTTGGTACAGCCACATCCCTGGCTAATTCTTCTGCCATCCCTCATTGTTTGCACTGGCTTTTTCTTTGGGGACACCACAAAGACAACAACCATAGGAGAAGCTAGAAAGAAGTAAAGGAAGCAACTCCAGTTTTAGAATAGCTTAAACACTGATTGATTGATTGAGTGGGTAATGTCTATCTCTATAAGTGATTGGGAACTAGTAATCTTGCTCAGAGTAAGGTGACTTGAGCAACCACACCCCCACCCTGATAGGTTAGGTGGGTTAGGGTTAGGGTGAGATGACTTGAGCAACCCCAACCACACCCCCACCCTGATATAAAAAAAAAGGAACAGATGTAATTTGTAAACGTTTCAGCTGTGCTTTGTGAGAAAGGAGGGAGAATAACAGGTTTTAATACAAACTATAGCCCATTGCTAAATATAATCAAATCCTACACCTATAGCTACTGCTCTGCCTGTTTGCAATAGCTATCAAGGTGACAAAAGAGATTGCCCAGTATCTGTTGGGGGTGGAGTCTGGCTACCATTCTGGAGTCACCTCTTTACTGTGGGGTGTACTTCAGGCCAGAGGAAATAATGGGTTATTGCTTCTTGGTTTTTTGGTTATGATTAAGTGTTTTATCTGTTCCTGTTAGTTTAATATTTCAAGCATTCTCCATTTGATGACTCTATATTACACAGGAAGAGGTGCTTGTCCTGTTTGTTTTATGCATCAACTTTGTATTGGAGTATCTCCAGGAATGGTGCCCCTTCTAAAAAAAAAATTTTTTTTTATTTGGAACAGCCACATTCCTGGCTAGTAATTCTTTTTCCATCCCTCATTGTTTGCACTGGCTCTTTCTTTGGGGGCACCACAAAGACCACAACCATAGGAGTGGCTAGAAAGTAGTAAGGGAAGCGACTCCAACCCCACAGACAGCTTTAGGATGACTTAAACACTGACTGACTGAATGGGTGGGTAATGGCTATCTCTATAACTCATTGGGAACTAGTAATCTAGCTCAGTGTAAGGTGAAGAAAAAGAGCAGACAGTACTTAAAAAAAAAAAAAAGGAACAGATGTAATTTATAAATCTTTCAGATGTGCTTAGTGAGAAGATCTTATCCACACTGCACTCACTCCCAATCAAATTTCATATTGATTATAAAATACTACTATTGACCTATAAAGCACTAAATGGTCTCGTGCCACAGTACCTGAGTGAACTTTTGGCCTTTTATGATCCGCCACACCTACTTAGATCAGAAGGTGCAGGCTTTTTGTTGGTACATCGAATAGTGAGGGCTACAGCTGGGGCTAGTGCTTTCTCTTACAAAGCCCCACAGTTATGGAACAGCCTTCCACTTAGTGTTCAGTCCTCAAACACAGTCTCAATGTTTATGTCTAGGCTGAAAACATATTTGTTTAGTCAAGTCATTTGTGAATAGTTTTTTTCTTAGGTACAGGGGCAGGTCTGGAGGATTCACAGACAGAGTGTTGTGGTGAACTGGGATGTTTGTATGCTGCCCCCCCACCCCCACTCTCACGCGTTCACTCAGGTTTGTCAATGGTGGAGTGGCTGCTGCCTTATGTCCCAGGGTGCCCTCATGTCTGTGTTAGCTCCTGGCTCTCCCTTTTAGTTATGCTGTCATAGCTAGTCTTGCCGGAGTCCCTGCTTGCACTCTGCATGCAAAGTACATTGTCCTTAACCATTAGAGGACAAAAGCTTACTTAACAATCTCTCCCTCTCTCCATCTCTCTCTCTCCCTCACTCTCTATCGAGCTACACATGCTACTTCTGAGATGCCAGTGATCCTGAGCCCTTCTGCTCCCCGGACCTGCCCATCCTGATCCCCTACTTCTGGTTGGAGTTCTCATCGGTTGAGTTCGCGCGCTGCTGCTGGGGGTGGTCCCATATTGACGGCCTGAAGAACCATTTGGATTGCTGGGGATGGTGCCACCTAGGGGCTGTGGAGATGGCTTGGGGGATCACATATGGGGAGCTGTACTGTAATGGCTTGGGACTGCGATTACTGTAGTGGCTTTGAGGCTGCAGTTGCCACGAGCACCTTCGTACAATATATATTTTTTTATCCATTTATTTCTGTAAAGCTGCTTTGTGACAATGTCCATTGTTAAAAGCATTATACAAATAAAATTAAATTGAATTGAATTGAAGTCTTCTGTAAGGACACATCTATTTAACATTTATGGATGGAGTCTCCAAATGTCAGCACTTTATAACAATTTACCGTAACAGGAACTCCACTTCAGCATTCGGAAATTCTTTGTCACAAATTTTGCAGTGTGGCAGGGCACATTATCTTGCTGAAAGAGGCCACTGCCATTAGGGAATACCATTGTCATGAAGGGGTATACTTGGGGTGTTTAGGTACAGTAAGTGATAAGTGTCAAAGTAATATCCACATGAATGCCAAGACCCAAGGTTTCCCAGCAGAACATTGCCCAGAGCATCACACTGCCTCCACTGGCTTGCCTTCTTCCCAAACTGCATCCCGGTGCCATCTCTTCCCCAAGTAAGCCATGCACACACCTTCCCATCCAAATGATGTAAAAGAAAATGTGATTCATCAGACCAGGTCACCTTCTTCCATTGCTCCATGGTCCAGTTATGATGCTCACATGCCCATTGTAGCCACTTTCAGTGGTGGACAGGGGTCAGCATGGGCGCACTGACTGATCTGTGGCTACACAGCCCCATATGCAGCAAGCTGTGATGCACTTTGTGTTCTGATGCCTTATTATCTTAGCCAGCATTACCTTTTTTCAACAATTTGTGCTAGACTAGCTCTTCTGTGGGATCGGACCAGATGGGCTAGCCTTCGCTCCCCACGTGCATCAGTGAGCCTTGGGCACCCATGACCCTGTTACCAGTTCACCAGTTGTCCTTCCTTGGACCACTTTTGGTAGGTACTAACCACTGCATACCAGGAACACCACACAACACCTGCCGTTTTGGAGATGCTCTGACCCAGTTGTCTAGCCATCACAATTTGGCCCTTGTCAAAGTCGCTCAGATCCTTACACTTGACCATTTTTCCTGCTTCCAACACATCAACTTTGAGAACTGACTGTTCACTTCCTGCCAAATATACCGTAGGATTTTTTCTGTTATCTTCAATTAGGGAGGAGAGATACATTGATCTAGCAGCACTAAGAGCTTTCCTATAGCTCAAAAGGCTCTCCTTCCATGCTAATTGAAATACTACTGATTTAGTTTGACGCTATTTACTTTCTAGTTTTCGAATGGTCTGTTTTAAAGTTCGTGTGTGATCGCTATACCAGGGTGCTAGCTTTTTCTCCCTAATTATTTTTCTTTTAAGTGGAGCTACCTTATCTAGCGAGTTGCAGAACGTGGATTCTAAGCATTCAGTTGCCTGGCCAAGTTCTTCGGGATCAGACGATGATCCAATCATGGTTGATAAATCTGGGAGACTACTGATAAAACTCTGTGCAGTTGTTGACGTGAAAGTACGTTTGACTTAGGCGTATGTCCACTTCATTATGGGGGTTCCTGGAGGACTAGTGGTTAGGCCTCTTGACCAAAGTGTGACAGGCGATGGAGACTGTGGCAGTTGCTTGTTAATTTTCTTTATTTTTCCAAAGGAAAACAAATCCAAAATGACAAGTAGGGTCAAGGTGAATACAAACAACAATGCTTTAGCAACGGACAAAGACATAAACAAGAAACTTAGTCATAACCATAAACACTGTGGCATATAATCAAAAGGCTTGGTGTCAACAGGTACAGGACACTGAGTGTATACTTCACACTGAATGAGTGGAGTCATGTCCTTATATACTGTGTGGCTGTGATTGTGTGATTGAGTTCAGGTGTGTGTGCTCAGTAAGCTGGTGAACGTGAACGTGACAGAGTCCATGTTTGTAGGCCGCTCTGTGGTCTGGGAGTTGTAGCTGGCTGCAATGTTTGTAGGCCTCTCTGTGTTACTTGATGTGGAAGACGAGACAACATGAATATATCACACTTAGGTAGAGCCGAAGGTAAAGACACTACCAGGTAAAGTTAAACTGACAGTGTGTGTAGTGTATATATAAATGTGTAAACATTATTTTTACCCATTTTATTGTCCTTCAACATATTAGATAAATTTTATATTTTTTTGTAACAATGAATCATTAATTTGTATTGTTCTTTCTCTCCTTTTCCTCCTGGGTATCGCTTCTTCAAAAATCGCAAACCACATACTACACACTACATAAGAAAATGTAATAAACATTATATAAATATAATAATTGAGATTTTGTCATTTCATCATAAATTAGGTATGATGCTGTAATGCTACAATTCCAATCGATTGGCATGAATGAGTTCTCTGACCAAACCTATGGTGGTCTGACGTTTCTTCAGTTCCCCACTCACAACTTTAGCTCCTACCTGCAATTAGTTTCCATTTACTGTTTGGCGCACAAAATTTTAAGAAAAAATTATACCCGTGGTTAGCATTTGAGAATATATTATATACCTATTATTGTAGCTATGGAAGCTAGACCACACCCACAAGTGACAACAGTAGCAGTCATTACATGCTTGCAAGAGTCAAACTACAAGTGAAATAAGTGACTTGTCCCTTGGGATTCACAAAGAGAAAGACTTTTAATTTACCATAACAAGAACAGTGAATTAATATTAATATGAAATATCATTCATTGTCTGCTTTCCTTTATAAATTATAAATATAAATTATTAATAAATATAATTATAAATAAATCCCTTCAATTATTGTGTACTATATGGATAAATGGTGCAAATGTGCAACCAGTAAATTCATCACAGTTTTTGCAAGAAGTCCGGTTGGTTAAAATCTATCCACTGTCCACTGATTGAGTCCTGAGTACGAAGGTGCTCGTGGCAACTGCAGCCCCAAATCCACCACAGCAATCACAGTCCCAAGCTATTACAGTACTGTATCACATGAGGGCACCCTGGGACATAAGGCAGCCAGCCACTCCACCGTTGACAAACTTGAGTGAACGTGTGAGAGTGGGGGGGACAGCATCCAGACATCCCAGTTCACCACAACACTCTATGCCTGTGAACCCTCCAGACCTGCCCCTGTACCTAAGAAAAAACTATTCACAAAAGGCTTGAATAAGCAAATATGTTTTCAGCCTAGACTTAAACACTGAGACTGTGTCTGACCCCCGAACACTAAGTGGAAGGCTGTTCCATAACTGTGGGGCTTTGTAAGAGGAAGCTCTACCCCCAGCATGTGAACATGAAAGTGTATGTGGAAGAAGGTCAGTTAGTGCTTCATCTGTATTTTGTAATCCGAATGATTAACCATACAGTATGTCCACAATACACATACACAGTACACAAATGATTTAGCATATGGTAAAAAATAACATTTTTTACTTCTCTGTCCTTATGCATGACATTAAACGTCGAATCTCATTGTCACTCACTGTTGGGCAAAAATGAATACCTAGAATTATGATGTAATGTATTTGTTGATTTGTTCCAGATTCACCTTTTTTTCAAGTTGGACCTGAAGCGATACAATTTCTTCTCAGTGATGGAGATTATGAAACAATTCTGCTGCAGCAACCATTCTTGTACACTGGGAAAATGTACTCTCAGCTCTATGTAAGTATGAAAACAGGAAATCAGTCAAGTCAAATCATCACACTAGTAAAAATATTATCAGATCCCTTATTAAAAAGTTTTTAGACAATTCACACTTCAAATATTAACATGTAGGGCATGTGTTTTATTTTTCATTTTGTTTGTGTCTTTTTTTGCACATTATTCATTTACTTTGATGTGGTTTTTGAAATTTATGTTTATTTCCTTAAAGAATACCATGGAGCTAAAATCCTGTTAAAGTAGAGTCAGTGTGAATCTATTTCTATTTATGAAGGTTAAAAACAGTTTAAAGCATACCCATATAGTGCCTTATAACACATTCATAAGCATAGCATGAAAAACATATAAATCCATCCTGGAAAATGTATGAAACTCATGTCAAAGCTACACTGTACACAACTGTGCATTCAATTATAACCTAGTTTGCAGTTGGATCAACATATGAGAGTACTGACTGAATCAGTGATTTTCTGTACATATTCCATGTTTTCAATGCAACTGTTATATGTATGCAACTTGCTGTGCATTACTGGCAATAATACTATCCCTATACTATATACACAAAAATAAACCCCTCTAAGTAAGTCACTGGTAAAGCTTGAATGTGATCAAATGAGACACTCTGGAAAAAGAGATTATGGCACCTTCCTGAATAAATATGTGGGAAATCTCCTTTTATAATTTATCTTCCGTAGATGTTCTTTCACAGACTGTTGGTAGCTATCCATAGTGCATGAGTGGGATGTTCAAAAAATGTACAGAAATTCACTCCTCACATATTTCTCATGGGGTGTGGAATGGACCTACTTGAAATTTATTATTTATCTTTTCTAGGCCAGCTATCACATGGAAAACAGTGATTTTTCACCATTTCAGTAACTGATTCCTCTCAGCTGTCTTCAACTAGTAATGTCAAAATCCCTGGTCGCTGGGCTTTTCCAGTTCACACTGGACCTATAGGTCATTATTTTCTTCTTTTTCTCTGAAAAAGAATTGTGACTACACAATATATGTAAGAAACCTGCCTGATAAAATAAAATATAATAAAATAAAATAAAACAAAATAAGAATATTTACTGTATACTACATTTTGGTTATTGTAAAAAAGTTCTTCAAAAAAATTCAATAATAATTTCATAAATCCATTTATAACCAAATACATTTTCAGTATTATTATTATTATTATTATTATTATTATTATTATTATTCAGCTACCATGAGTTACAAAGAACCACTATTTTAGTTTCGTATTTTAATGTTTTCTTGTTTTGATTTTGTCTTTTTTTCTTTTCTACTCATTTCTGTTTTAGGTCAATAAGAATGACTGAGTTTTTACTGAGTTTGTCTGAGCCACTCGAGGCCAGTCCTGATATTTATGCAGATATTAAAGCTGACATCATCACTCCACTCTGGACTGACTTTGAAACTGACTACAATGAAAAAGTCGACTATCAGGAAGTCACCAGTGGTCTTTTTCTGTTCCGAGAAACACAAGACATTAATAACTCTTCCCAAGGAATTATTTTTATGCTACCTGGCTCTTTATAGCCACTTGGGAAACGATGTCATTTGCCAAGAACACGGGGTGATTTTCATACTTCCCTTACAAAAAAGTCATGTAAACTTCACATTTATTTATCTTCACATAATTAATTTATTTTGGCATGTAATTTATTTTCACGTGAGTATTTTTTTTGCATTTTATTTTATCACCTGTGCAATTTCAGGACATGTTGAAATGCACTTGACTGATAAACACATGAAATGCACTCACATAATCACCTGTGAAATGTGTGTGATTTTTCCTCTGATGGCCCCCAGGGGTAGTTCCACTTCGGGCCACTAGAGGGCACCCTGACCTTCCGTGTAGGACTACTTCTTCTGTTCCTCTTCCTCTTATTATTATTATTATTATTATTATTATTATTATTTCCTTTGTTTACATTGCTCATCTGTTTGTTATTTTCTTTATTAGTTGCCGTATTTAAATCCTGTGTTGTCTTCTTTTTGTTGCTGGAGCATTATATACTGTATGTGTAAGTTGATGTTTGTGCCTGTGTTCACATGTGAGGGGAGATATCTGTTATTGTTTGTCCTGTGCATAGTATTAGTGCAAGTTTTAGCCTAGCTCTCTGTGTCCTAGTTCTTGGTTTTCCTCTGTTCCTGGTTTGCTTCTTTGTTGGTTCTTGTTTTTTTCATTAAAGAAGTTCTGCACCTGCATCCGTCTCCATGGACTCTGTTATGACAGAATGCCCCAGCCATCCATGGATGCAGCAGAACTGGCAGTTCTGTGGCAGGAGTGGGTCTGTGCTCTCGAGGAGAGACAGCGCCACCTTGAGACGCTGCTCACCAGCTGGAGGGACATTTGGGCTAAGTGGGATAGACGGGATGAGGAGAGGGCATGAGTCCAGAGCAGGAGACTCTTCGTTGCCCTCCCACCCTGTCCCACTGAGGGCACCGCCATCACCCCCCCCCCCCCCCCACTGAGAATGTCACTCTGTTTCCCTGCCCCGCCCAGCTGGTGAGTTTACCCCCTGCCCTCCCCTGCTGAGGACATCTCTTCGCCCCCCTGCTCAGCTGAGATCATCGCTCCTCCCCCTTGCTCAGCTGAGGACGGCGCTCTGCCTCCTTGTTTCACTGTGGTCGTTGCTCCCCCCTCTGGCCTCGCCGTGGTCGTCGCTCCCCCCTCTGGTCTCGCCGTGGTTGCTTCTTCTGTTGTCTGCCTTATTTTCTGTGTTTATCTTGCTCAGGTGTTTGTTATTTTCTTGATTAGTTGCCTTATTTAAGTCCTGTGTTTTCTTCCTTTTGTTACTGGAGCATTATATATGTGTAAGTTGATATTTGTGCCTGTGTTCACATGTGGGGGGAGATTTCTGTTATTGTTAGTCCTGTACATAGTATTAGTTTTTTTTTGTTTTTTTTTTTTAAGTTTTAGCCTAGGTACTTCCAAGTGCAGCATCTTCTAGGGTTGCAGGGACACCCACTTTTGTGCCACTCTGCTTGAAAAGTTTGCTTTTGTTTTGGCCTCAGTGTTGATGAGTGGGTTGAGGAGGTACAGGCGTGTATGTAGGCACATCACCTTTCTATTGCTGATCAAGTGTTTTTTCTGTTTGACCATTTGGAAGGGGAGGCAGGGGAGGAGATTTGGTACCATTCTAATGTTGAAAGGGGGATCCAGCTAAAATTATTTCTGCATTGCGAGAGTTTTACGGTTGCTCTTACTTGTATGTGGCCAGAGTGAAGTGCTAATTTTTCCATCCAGAAGTGGCATATCTGGGACACGTGATATCAGACAAGGGTGTCTCGACTAACCCGAGAAAGATTGAGGCAGTGGCTCAATGGCCACAGCCCACTGGTGTTTTGGAGCTGTGCTTGGCCAGTTATTACCGCCTCTTTGTTTTTGTTTCTGAGGAAAAGCTCTCAAAAAAAAAACAAAAAGACTCAGACGAGGGCCACTATCCTTCTGGAAGCATATGGAGTAGAATTCCTTGCTCTGGCCATAAGATCTATTATTGTGATTGTCCTTATGCCCAGAGGAAAAACAACTTTAACAATGGGGTTGCATTTTTGGCTGGCCCCAAGTCAAAAAAGCCTGGATTGACAGTTGAAATGAAGTTTATATCCCTGCAGCTCAAACATCAGAATCCACATTTGATGTAAACACGGCTAACAAACGTTTTTGACCATAAATATTGGTCCTATGTGGACTTTGAGGAAGATAACAATCGGATAAAGATAAGGAACCCACAAATCAATATACACATAAAACGCTACATGACTATACATAAATGCAGAAAGGACATTGTTCTATCACACACTCCAGTGTCACCCAAATGAGGATGGGTTCCCTTTTGAAGGTTTCTGTTTCCTCTCCAGGTTTCTTCCTCATATCATCTAAAGGAGTTTTTCCTTGCCACAGTCGCCTCAGGCTTGCTCACTAGGGATAATTTTGTCTAACATCTAGGACTGTTGCATGTTTCGTTTGTTTGCATGTTTTTCTGTTTCTTATGTTCTGTAAAGCTGCTTTGAGACAATGTCCATTGTTAAAAGCACTATACAAATAAAATTGAAATTGAAATTGAAATATTCCATCAGTGGACCCTTCTCCCTTTGGGCATCCAAACACCTGTGTTTAAGCTGCTAGTGTTCTGTCATGAGCTAGAGAATGTGATATTTTTCTATTAAGGGTTGTATGAGGCTGATGGAACCTAGCTAACGAGCTAGGTTTTGGTGACTGTTTGATTTTGACATCTGTGCTTCTCCATCTAGGGCTCCATAGACCATACAGCTAATGAGCTGCACTGGTACGCAAGACAGCTTTTGCAGGGCCAAGTCCATCAGGGCAGTTTGTGCAATATATAAGGAATGTATTAGGAACTGGTGCAAGTATTCTCTGTATATGGCTTCTGGTCTAATGTCATTGAGCCAGCTCTGATGCCAGGACATCTGTCTCCTCTTTGGCTGGTAATTCTCCACCAGACTACATGGGCTATTACCGCCTTGAAGCTGTGGCCTATCTAGAGCCTCTTTCCTCAACCTGCTAGCCGGTAGAGGCTAAGGCTTTTCAAAACCTAGCTCATCAAAACCTAGCTCGTCAAAACCAAAACCTAGCTCATCAGCTAGGTTCCATCAGCCTTGTACAAGCCCTTAATAGAAAAATATCACATTCTCTGTCTCGTGACAGTCATTATAATTAGCTTGCTGACCATGCAATCCTGCTTCCTGGTACACCCCTCTGGTAATCCCTTGAAATGCAAGCTTAATAAGATATGATTAATCAGATAAACAGGCAGAATCAGGTGTGGCTCCTGCTTGCTTGATGGCTAAGATGGGAGCACATATTTTAACAAATGTTTACTGTGTGGAATCTCTTATAATAACCTTATAAGATGGAGTCAAATAATTATATTAAATTATAATTTCGAAACAGATATTTATGAAATACATTTTACATTTAAGCTGCACCTATTGCTTCCATTGGGTTTAGGTTAGCAGAGTTTTTTCCTATACAGAATTTATATCCTCATCATAACAGGAAATAAAGCTTAAATATGGAGTTGTCAAACTAGACTAACTTGCTGTGGTTCATGCCATCTGAATAATTTCAGTGTCATCTTACTGCATGGGAGTGTTGAATTGCAAACCATTCCAACCAACTACTACCCATGAAGGCAAATTGATCTCTCAGTGGGTAAGATATTGAACATATCTTCTATATGTTAGTTACAGAACACCCACTACTTTGGCATATATATAACCTTATATTTATTTGTAATATGTAATAGATTTTTTTAAATAATTATGATTTTAATAATTGATACTAATAGAAAAAGGTAACCAGATGGAATTAGAGAGTGGCTGAGTAGTTGCTATTACATTATAAATTGTTTGCTAACCCAGTGATATTTTCTCCAGGATTGATAATGTTGCTCCAAAACAAGTTTGGCAAAACAACATTTCATATTATCTTAGAGTGGATACATTCACTACCATGCCACCATGTTTGACTGTATGATGTTCTTACTGTGCAATGTGTGTTTGAAATGAAGCAATTACAGTGTGACTGAAGTGTAGATGTTCAGCTTTAATTCAAAAATATTGTATTAACTTTTTAGGAATTACGGCCCATTTACAGAGTCCCTCCATTTTCACAGGCTCAAAAATATTTGGACAATTGACTGATAAGCCGTTTCATGGCCAGGTATGGCCTTTTAGTTCATGGCAAATTAAGGAGATAAAAGGTCTTAAGTTGATTCCAAGTTTTGAATTTGCATTTGGTAGCTGTTCATGGGAACTCTCAATATGGGGGCCAAAGAGGTGTTGATGCAAGTGGAGGACCATCATTAGGCTGAAAAATAATGCTTCTCCCATAATTACAAAACTACAAATCTTACTTACAACTTAAGTTACAACTTTAACTCTGTTTATAGTTTGTCATGCCACAACCAGACATTGGTGAGTCAGAGTTAAAATATTCTTTATCAAAACAGAAGCTTGAATGCCTTTTGTCAGAAGAGAATGTCTATTATTAAAACAGAAAGTATGTTCCTGACAAGAATTAGAACAATTAAAACAATTGGCAGCTGCATATTTCAAGTTCATTTCCTGTTATAGTGTCTATGTAGATACCCAGTGAGACACTTTTCATGTAGACAGCTGCACTGACCTCCTGCAGACACAATACAAGCGGGCTACAACCTGGTAAGCCTTAAATTGTTTTTAAATGAAGTATATCTGTAGGAAAATATAATGAAAATCAGGCTTTTGAGAAGAATTCTGAACTCTTTAAACCAAACATTCTTATCTATTTTTGTTTAATATAATCAAGATAGATAGCAATTCAATTAATCATCTGGAGAGCATTTAGGAGATACCCATATCCAGAGCAGAGAAGTGCTTTGTAGTCTCTATTAAAAACACTTTATCATGCTAATTCACTAGGTCAGGGACAAAGAATACCATCGAGCTAAAACCCTATAGGAAGAGGTCAGTGCAACATGAAAGAAAACACACAGCAATGTTTTTTTTTTCATAAAATTTCAAATTTCATAAGAAGAAAAAAAGTCAGTGCTGAAATATGCAATTTTTACTCATTAAAAATATAGGATCATGCTATTTGTATAAGATGAGTTGGACTAAAGACAAAATGAACATTTTTATTAACTATTTATATATGTAAATACTTGTGAAATATTTTTTTTTAAATAGACAAATGTGTGTTTTTTCCCCCCAATTTTTCAGTCCAACTTGCCAGTCTCTTTTTCCATGGAATTTTTCTTTATTAATCTCAGTGGAGGAAATGGAAGTGAAATGGCTAGTAGCACTGCAACTGTGCAAAGAGTTGTTAATAGTTAGGCACAAAAAAAGAAATGAATTCACTCTTCTCACCACGATTATCTGCAATCCCAAGTACATCTATTATATCAAAATGTTTTCCTAACTATAAAAGATACTACTTACTCTAATAACATTCCATTTTGCATACATTTACTTTCTCCTTTGTGAAATAAGTCAATACATACTGTATGTATGTTTTTTATTTCCAATTCTAGATTTTCTGTTCTTAATGGAGTGTCCACTTTTGCTGTGTCTTGCTGCCCTTCTCTTTATGAGTAAGTCTTTTGAGCTGAACATTACAACAGAAAAGTGTTGAGAATTTACAAACGTTCCGCTGCTGCAACAGTTGGTTGTGCATTCAGTGTTTCAACCACTTATCAGGTTATGTTGTAAATTGTCTTATTAAAACACTGTTTGTGCTGCTGTTAAAGTAAAATAATGAGTGACTGGGTGGTGTGATGAAGTGGAATTATTGTTACAAGAGTTTATTATAGAATGTCACCAAGTGCTTGTTTTAAATTAAAAAGTCTATTCATAAAGTGCCATGAAAATGTATTTTGTCCTCACTTAAGATCTCCCTTTATTAAGCTGGGCAGATAGATAACTCCTTCCAACCAGTTTCTGATTGGTGAATGATGGATTTCTTGTGCACATTAGCTCAGTGTACAACATGAATGGAACAAAGTAAAACTGAAATAAAAAGGAATGGATGCCAGACTGTGCATCACAGACTCAAAAAGATCACATAGCACAACCATGCATGTTACATTTCTCAAAATACTGTTATGGCGTCCCTGTATTCTTGTTGGCGTCCCTGTATTCTTGTTCATTCCCATTAGACACACATCCAACAATGGCTGTATCAACTGAGAACTTTTGGAGGTGGCAGGTGTTAGTGTTATAACTGAAGTCCGAGGTGTACAGTGTGAAAAGGAATGGGGAGAGCACCGTGCCCTGGGGAGCCCCGGTATTGCAGACTACCACCTCAGGTCACCTCATGCCAGGCCGATATGCAAACTGCAGTGGGTCGAGCACTGTGCTCACTAAGGAATGGAGGTGACAGAGGATGATCCTCTCCATGGTCTTCATCAGGTGGGAGGTTAAGGCAACAGGTCTGAAGTGGTTCAGCTCCCTGGGGTATGCAGTCTTTGGTACTGGAAACACACAGGAAGTTTTCCACAGGATTGGGACCTTCTCCGGGCTGAGGCTCAGATTAAACATGTACCTGACCACCCCACATAGCTGGTCAGAACAGTCCCTGAGCAGTCTGGGGCTAATTCCATCCGGCCCTGCAGCCTTTCTTGCCTTTATCTTCCTTATTTCACACCTCACCTGATCTGTAGTTAAGGCGAGGGGGTGCGACAGGACTGAGATGAGTGAACGGGGGTGAAAGGTTGTGAAAGACTAGGGGGGGGAGTGAAGGGAAGTGTAGTGAGGTGTAAGTGAGGTGGAGGTGAAGACAAAGGGGGGTGGTTGCTGGTCTGGAGTAG
This sequence comes from Pangasius djambal, assembly GCA_022985145.1. Lineage (NCBI taxonomy): Eukaryota > Metazoa > Chordata > Actinopteri > Siluriformes > Pangasiidae > Pangasius > Pangasius djambal. Next base: position 2,229,960 of record CM040986.1, on the reverse strand, counting down.
GGTGGAGAGGGAGAACGCTGGGTGGGAACAGACTCAAATCTGTTAAAAAACAGATTCAACTCATTTGCCCAGAGCTGACCAACATTTACTGATCCTCTCCCGCCACTCTGACCATGTCCTGAGATGTTTTTCAGTCCTCTCCACACATCATGGACATTGTTTTGCATTAACTGCTCCTCCAGTTTCCTCCTGTAGCTGTCCTTGCCCTGTCTCATCTTGTATTTGAGTTCCTTCTGAACTCTCTTAAGCTCCTCTTTATCCCCTGAAGTAAAAGCCCTCTTCTTCTCATTTAGCAGGTCTCTGAGCTCAGGGGTCACCCAGGGTTTGTTATTGGAGAAACACCGTACCCTCCTGGATGGTACAGTATTCTCCACACAGAAATTTATATAATCTGTAATGCAGTGGGTGAGACCATCAATGTCCTCGCCATGAGAGCTGCAGAGTGTCTCCCAGTCTGTAGAATCGATACAGTCTCTCAGTCTCTCACTGGCCTCCTCGGACCAGATCTTCACAGACTTTTTCTGTGGTGGTTCTCTCTTCACCCTGGGTTGTGATCCGAACGGCCAAGCGGGGGTAGGGGGAAGGAGCTGTATGCATCCTTTACATTTGCATACAGCAGGTCTAGTGTTTTATTGTCTCTGGTGTAGCATTGAACGCATTTGAGTGAATGTGGGAAGAGTGGAAGAGACAGGCATGGTTGAAGTCACCAGAGATGAGAAGGAGAGACTGCGGGTGCCGGGTCTGTAACTGAGTTACAACACTGAGTAATAGCTCGCATGCAGTGGTGGCATCGGCTGAAGGAGGTACGTACACATTTATCGCGATGATGTGTGAAAACTCCCTCGGAAGGTGATATGCCCGAATGCTGACAAAGAGTAACTCAATGTCCTTGGTGCAGCATTGTTCCTTAACACTGATGTGCGCTGGGTTGCACCGCTTCTCGTTTAAAAACACCGCTAGGCCCCCTCCTTTCTTCTCACCGCTAGTGTCGTCCACTAAAAGACAGTGACTAGGTAAAGAGGGCATTAGTCAAAGAAAAAAAAAAAACAAAAGGCAAAGAGTAACTCTGAAGGTGCTGGAGAGTTCAACAGCTCAAATAAAAGAAGCTGTTCACAAGAAAACCATAGTCCTGACATTCCACAAAGCATGTCTTTATAGATGTGTGGCAAGCCATATGAATTCCTGTTTCGTTTAACAAAACACATGTTGGAAACTCTAGAGGCAAGTGGGAAAAGTTTCTCTGGTCTGTTGAGACCAAGGACAAAACTTTTTGCCTTTGGCACAAATTGCTACGTTTAGCAGAAAACCAACATGGCTTATTACCCAGAAAACACTATTCCTGCTGTGAAGCATGGTGGAGGTAGCATCAAGTTGAGCTTTATTCTTGTCCTCATAGTAACGTTTTGTTTTGTTTTTACTCTTTTGTTATTTTACTCATTTTTTTTTACTCAAAGATTTTGGGATGCACATGCAAAATGTAACAGAAAAATTTATCTTATCCATAATTAAAAGAATATTACAAATAAAGTTCCCCCAAATGGTAAATATTGTTGGATTTACATGAAAATGTAAATGGTAAAAATGATACAATTAAATGATAAGGCATCTTGAAATAAAATAAAATTAAATATTGAAATGAATATTTTAATCCTAACATCATCCAAAAACTATATTTTTGGTTTTATTAAGTATGCAAATGTATGTACATTTAATTAGATTAACCCTAATTTGCATAAATAAATGTGTATTTTTGAAAAAGTTGCAATAAAAAAACAGTTGTAAGATTGTGGTATCTAATGTTTGAAAAGATTCTATTGACTTATTATGAACTTCAAGTAACTTCATAACTTTCAGTTTGCTAGTGTAACAGAGAATCAATTTCTCTGCAAAATGTGTCTAAAGAAAAATTACTATGTTGAATTGGTTTGCATTTGTGAACCTCCTTCGGCACCAAGTTGGAGTCCAGCTTATAGTAATGGTTTGAGGGACTGGGTGGGGCCTATAAACCAATCAGAGTACATAACAGCTAAGTAATCAGACCAGTTCCTAAACTATGCTCTCATCAAATGGCACAATGGTTGACATCCTCCAATAAAAGGAGAAAATGCTGAATTAATATTCATATCAAATGTCTCTCTCACTCTCTCTCTCTCATATTAGGTGGGGTGGCAACAGGACAAACCACAGATATACTATCGACACCACCAGGTAAAGTCATTCACATTTTTAATATAACAACAGTTTACTAGAGGGGCATAGCTAAGGGGTGGCCAGTGCCACCCTAGCATGAAGAATGGCCATCCCTCTGGCCACCACAGTTAGAATAATAGATAATTCTATTAGTATTAGTATTATGCAGTTCATCAATGTCATATAATGTGAAACCAAAAAACTATACCGCACATTTCATCATCTCTGGGGAAAAAAAATTAAAATTCAAGTAATCATTGTGTAAAGGTGAGAAGCAAGTTTACCTAGCTAATGACTTACTGGTCATCAGTGTCATTCTTTAATGGCACCACATTCAAGAATATTGGTCATTCATTCAAAGAATTTCATTACTGTTGCAATTTCCAAATAAAATATTTTAAAAAGAAATATATATATATTAGACTAGGACTGTGGATATGAGTCATGTGACTGATCATGTGGCAGTGTTTGTAGAAGTGCATTGTGGGAAAATTATTCTGTTGCGAGGGATTTTTGGAAAATTGAGTTTGTGTCAAGAGCTAAAGAAGACATGACTTATATTAGCTATATCTTTTTTGTAGCTTGCTAGACAACAAACAAATGTTGCTTAGGTGTGCATATTTTATGCATGATGGCGGTCCTACTCAGGGCATACACAGATGGGGGAGCCACATGGAGACAGATTAGTGTTCTGCCCCACCCTAGATTACCACCCCAACAGAGTCATTGGGTCTAACCAGGCCACCCCATTGTAAAAAGTCTGGCCACTTCCCTGGATTAATATATTCAGAAAAAATTGATTCAGTAGAAACCATGCTCTCTTCAAATGGTATGATGGCTGACATGAGAGAGAGAGAGGTGAGGTGACTCACTGTTCATATGAACATCTCTCTCTTTAATTTACAGTGTGTGTGTGTGTGTGTGTGTGTGTGTGAGAGAGAGAGAGAGAGAGAGAGAGAGAACATTACAGACACCCATTATAACATCATTTAAAATATTAGATCTGATACCTGATGATATTTGATACTTTTTGAATACACAAAAATATGTTTCATAATAACATGGAATAATGTGGAGGTGAATCATTAATCTGTATCTTTCTTTCTACCTCTCTGCTCTTCTCTACAGAGCTAACACTAGGACTAGGTAAGTTTAACTGGTAGTATGTGTATATGCACAATATTTTCAAAAGTATAAAGGCAATAATGTCTGTACACCTGTTATATCCTTCAAAATATTAGATATGATACTTTTTTATGGATGTGAATTATTAATCTATATCACTCTGTCTCCTTCTCTATCACACTTCTCTGTCTCTTACACAAAGAGACAACAGAACTACCAGGTAAAGTTTTAACTGACCGTGTTTGCATATAAAAATGTGTGAATATCACATCCACCTGTTATATCTTCCGTCACCATATTAGATCTGATACATTTTTGCTGAGGTGAATCATTCATCTGTATGGTTCTTTCTCCCTCTCTGTTCTTCTCTGTCTCTTATATGAAGAGCTACCACCCCCAGGTAAAGTTTAACTGACAATGTGTGTTTACGTTATATAACATGTGAACATTATATCCAATATAATATATATTTATAGAGTCTTTCAGCATATAGGATCTGATACATTTTTAACACAAAGTGTAAGAAAAAAAATATTGTCATCTCTTTTCAATTTTACATGGATTTTGTTGCATACTTTATCACATAGTATGTGGATTCCAAAACACAAACTACACACTACATACGATGCCTAAAGAGTAAGGATTATACAAAAATCGTGATGCGTAGCTAATCACCATACATTCACACTACCAAGCAACAAACCGAGAGGAGATCGTTCATTTTCTAACTGATTTAGTGACACCAGCAATTGGCAAACCGCCTGCATGACAAGTAAATTTAATTGAGTAGAGATATTCCCAATTCTAGGTAAATTAGGTATAATATGACACAATAAAGCAAAGAAATCCAGATGGACAGTTCCTCAGACTAATACCTAGAAATATGATGTAATGCTTTTTACTGATTTGTTCGAGACTCACCTTTTTTTTTTTTGAAGTTGGGCCTGGTGCAATACAAGGTTCCCTCAGCGATAGTGAATATCAAATGATTCAGCTGTATTACAACATGCGCATTAATATAAATCTGTGATTTACAGTGTATACAGTTAGAACTACTCTCAGAGCTGCTGTGATAGAAAATGAATCATCATCTTTAGATTTGAGAATTCAACAGCGCTCTGGTATAAGGAGTTACAACTGTATGTCGAAGTTATATATTTACAGCAGTTTTATTTGACTCTATTTTTTTTAGGTCTTCACATTCCTAATACTTTGTATCCATTCTGGAATGGCACAGAAGTTGATCTTTTTGCTAATAATGGAACTTCATCTCAGATAACACTTCAGCAGGCGTTCCGATACTTTGGATCCTATGAGTACACAATATATGTAAGAAACCTCCCTGATTAAAGGAAAATAATCACCTAATGTAATTTACTGTTACAAAATTTGAACAGGTCTATTATGATAGATCAGCTCCTCAAACATCTTCAATAATGAGTGTTAGATCAGTTTTGTTTATAACTAAATATGTTAAAGATAGAGAGCATGAGAATGGCTAACCTGAGTGCGCAGAGCGGTATCTAATGCAATTTAAAAAGAAAAGACTAGAAAAAAGCACTAATAATGGTTTAATTTCTCTCCTACCAATATTTCAAGTTGTCTTTTTTTCTACTCATTTGTATTCTAGGTGAGTAAGGATGGTGTACTGAGCTTCTCAGAGCCACCCCCTGACTTCAGTCCTGAGCCGTATGAAGGCGCTGATATCATCGCTCCACTCTGGACTGACTTTAAAATTGACTACAGTGAAAAAGTCATCTATCAGGAAGTCACCAGTGGTTCTCTTCTGTCACAAGCTGCACAAGACATTAATACCATGTTCCCAGGGAATAATTTTTACCCTACATGGCTCTTTATAGCCACTTGGGAAACGATGTCATTTGCCAACAACACAGGGGTGAGAAGGAATTACTGTTAAAAATTAAGTTCCCTTACTATCTGTGCAGAAAAGTCACCTAAATTTCACACATGAAAAATCACATGATAATTCACATGCGGTGTGTAGATGCTTCACATGTTAGGCACACTTGTGACGTGACATTGTGACGTTTTTATTTTCACATCATATTTTCACACAATTCATTTGTTTTCACATGATTTGTTTTCCCCACATGATTCATTTATTTTCATATGTGAATTTTACACAATTCATTTTTTTCACGCGATCACATATTGTTCATATGATGCCATGTGTGTTTACCTGTTTCTCTCTTTAAGAATGCGACATTCCAAGCAGTCTTGGTTTCTAATGGTACAGATGCCTCTTACATCATGCTGAACTACGGACAAATTGATTCTACTGACCAGTACTGGCGGGTGAGAGGAACATGTTCATCTTTTTTCCTAATGTTGTAACATATTGCAAGTTGTTTGAAGATGAGGGAAATACAAATGAAATCATAGTCACTGTGTTGTTTGATTACTCTTTAAAGGCTGGCTATGAGGCAGTGGATGGCAGCTACAGTTTCATTCCAGAAACAGACATCGTTCGCCTCTCTTCAACTAGTAACGTCCAGATTCCCGGTCGCTGGGCTTTCCAAGTTGCCGCTCCAGTCGTTGTCACTCCATTCGTTCCGGTCACATGTGAATATTCTGTTATTAGTTCTTTTTACTTAATGTGCTGATTCTCAAAAGTACACTGTATGTTTTTAATGTCAATTATATTTTTTTTATAATTTACATTTTTGTTTATATATGTATATAAAATCAGTATGATGATTTTTATAGTTTCATTTCTAGAGATGTCTAAGCTTTACATTATTCCAGTTTCATAGCGACAACTGAAAATATACAGTACCAAACCGCTGCTGAATTCTCCGATTTGAAGCTGTTGATTAATTTTTATAGAACAGCATGGTCTGATAGTAGTTCCAGCGATAATTCAAATCGAATGTAGTGTTGAGAGCTTGGTTGGTTAGTTTATATCATGAATATGGGGCTGGTGGCAGTTTTGTAATATAACTGTCTTTCTGCTTGTCTGTCTTTGTAGCTACCTGTCAGATGCTGAACTGCACTTGGGATGAAGTCTGTAGACAGATACATGGAACTTATGGCTGTGCCTGTGGGTACAACAATCCAAGGCCAAACACAAACACTTATGGTACATTTTTCATTTTCCCTTTATAGTCAGTTCATCCTCAACATCAGTGGAGCATACTAAAGTAGTATCCTATGTACAAGCCTAAATGTAGTGTTTTTTTTTTTTGCACAAATTACTGGTAGGAATAAAGCCTCAGCATACTTACTGCAGAGTCAAGGTCTGTGAGAGTTGTGCAAAGACAAAACCAACTTCACAAGCTTACAATTTTGTTACAAGGTCATCGTTACAAGTCATGAGTTCTCCAGTACTGCAGGTGGTGCTATTAAAATTTCATGACAGTAAAAAGTGAAGTGATCCATCATCGCAGGTGGGCAACCAGATACCACCAAAAATCACATAATTTGTTGAATGGAATCAACCTGTGTGTCACATGATCTCAATAAAAATACACCTGTTCCTGGAAGAACCCAGAGTTTGTTCTATCTAAGGCGCTATCAAAATAAATCCAGGGCAAAGTTCTGGTAAAGTATCAATCAGGATTTCTTTACAGAAAATATTACAAACTTTGAACAATCTGCAGAGTGACACTAAATCCATCGTTTAAAAAATTGAAAGAACATGGCACACCCAAGACTCTGCCTACATGAGGAGGCCGTCCACCAAAAGTCAGTGACCGGGTAAAGAGGGGATTAGTCAGAGAAGCAACCAAGAGGCCAAGGATAGGTCTAACATAACATAATGCTACCACTACCGTGCTTCACATTGTGGATGGTGTTTTCATGGTGATGTGCAGTGTTTCCACCAAATGTAGCACTTTGTGTGGAAGTAATTTCACAGTTCTCTATGGCTCCATTTTCCCTCAGATGCCGCTGAAACCTGTTCCGGCAGTACTGGATCACTGTCTCTGTCTCGCTGTCAGCTTTTTGAAGCCGGATATTCTGTAGATGTTCTCCACCTCAATGACCAAAGCTGCAAAGGGGAGGTCCACAATGACAGGCTGGTGTTCAACTTTGACAGTAATGCAAACATGTGTGGCACAACTCTGGAGGTAAAACCCAGCACTCTTATATTTACTTTAAACTTACATATTATTATTATTATTATTATTATTATTATTATTAAGTAAGATACATATATTACTTATTCTTATTTTTTTACATATTCCATGTGTGATAAGAATGAGGTGTAATTCCTCCTTCTGGCTTCCACACTTAACATGATGTAATTGCGGATCAAAAAGATGTTGTGAGAAGACCGCATTCATAGGGAAATAGACTCCAGGTTTCCGATTTGATTTAGTAGCAATCAATATGCGACTAACTTTGTTTAGAATATGGGGCAGGCCTACCATTAATATTTGAATGATCATCACAATAGGTCTGAAATTTATGCTGCACTGGCCGATTTCAAATGTCACTTTACCTTTAATTAACTTTTGACCACAAATAAGCAACTGTGTGCAAACATGAAACAATTGTCTTGTGCCCAACAAAATAGTAACACGCCTGCATTACCCGGTGTCTTATACTGAGGAGTAAAATACAAATTTTAGTCTTTATTATCAGTTCACTGGCTGGTCTCAGTATTAGATTTAAATTATAAGAAGATGGAATTATACAATGCAGACACACAATACCGAGAAAAGTCCTATAATTCTGTCATTTCTAATTATGTAATAATTAGAATAACGCCACACACATCATCTTCAAGAACAACGTTGGAACAACTGACGGGATAGGTGTGATCAGTCGCACTGGTGGGCTCAACATTGCCTTTTCCTGTGTGTATCCACTCATCCAGAGCATCTCCATGCCTATGGCCTTCCAAGCCACAGGAAGGTATAAATCTAACAGCAGCACCACACCTTCATTTTCAATGTTTTGTTTTTCCACTAAAGCTTCTGGAAGTGATGAGGCTGTTTTTCAGTGCTTATACTCCCAAATTCCTATCTTAAAACCTTTTTAAAATCTCTTTGCTTTAGGTTTTGTCTAGTTTATATTTGTTGTATCATTTTATTAGCAATTATTCATTTATTGTTTATTTTAATTTGTATGAAATATTTTTGTAGAATTATTCATTTTTAAAAGTTCTATTATCATATTTTTATTTGATATATTTTCTGCTTCTTCCTTTATGCTGTTTTTTTATTTGCCTTTTTTCTCTTTGTGAAGCACTTTTAGCTGCATCTTAATGTATCAAAGATGCTAGATACTAGTTTATTATTATTATTAGTAGTAGTAGTAGTAGTAGTAGTAGTAGTAGTAGTAAAATGTTAAATGAATTTATTTCTGTTCACAGTGTAATCAGCAAGGAACTGTCGACCGAGGGCACGTACCAGATCAAGATGATCCCGTATCCTGATTCTCAGTTCATGCATCCATACTCTGGCAGTGTGACCCTACAAACGAACCAGCAGCTCTATATAGCTGTGGAAGTGGATCAGTTTGACAGCAATCAGATCGCACTTGTGCTTGACAAGTGCTGGGCCACGCCTGTCGACCAGGTGGACTATAACATCCGCTGGGACCTGATCATTAACGAGTAAGAGAAAAAAAAATGGGCTGAAAATGGGACTGTAGGTTTTGGGTGGTACAGTCAGGTACATTTTACGTGATCATAAGTTTTCCATGTTATTATCTGAATAATAGATGTGAACTATGTATGAACACGTGACTTCATGAAACGATGAAGTGAAATGACTGCACTTTTCTCTCCAGGTGTCCAAATCCCGCTGACGGCACGGTGGTAGTGATGCAGAATGGTGTCTCTACATCCAGCCGCTTCTCCTTCAGGATGTTCACGTTTACCAGCTTCAATAGCAACATCTACCTGCACTGCCAAGTCCACCTCTGTCTGCTCAGCTCAGGCAACTGTGCACCGGTAAGTTTTCCAACAAAAGCTGCTTTGCGATGATTAGAAAATCCAAGGAGTTGTGTTAAGGATTTGTGATTCCTCTCAATTTCTCTTTCAGTCATGCAATGGAGAACTTAACAGGAGACGCCGATCTGTAGAGTTCTACGACTCAGCTGCTATTACCATGGGATTTTGATTTGTTTGATTGAAACTTACAGTTGATGTAACAGGGCTATAATTTCCTCTTTCTCTTTGTTCTATGTTTAATCAAAGTTTTGCTATGGCTTAAAATGAATCATCAAAGTAAAATCAGAATTAAGCTGCAGTTATAATTCCATTGCTGGTGATTGTACTCATCTGTACTGCTGTACTCATTGTTCTGTCTAATCAGTAGTAATTAATAATACATCAGTAATAATAAATGATAAATTCTTCTTCTTCATGATGATGATGATGATGATGATGATTACTATTATTATTATTATTATTATTATTATACCTTAAGTAGCAATATTAATTGAATTTATGATTGTGTCCTTACTAATATAAATGACATTTAAAAAAAAGTAATAGCATTTGTGAAGCAAACAAGACAACATTTGAACAATTAGAGTGAACATAGATGTATTAAGTAAAAAAAAAAAAACAACATTGCAAAAAAATTAACATTGCTTGGCAAATGCACATTTTTTAAACAAGCAGGACAACATTAAAGTATGACAACATTAAAACAGGGCTCATATATATTTAATTTGAAATTAACTAGTTAAATCATTGTGAAAAAGATTTTAGAAGAATAAAATTATTCTCTTACACAGCAGCATTAATCAAAATGAAAAACATTTTCCAAAAAAAGGCTTTAAAATGAGATTACTCATTTCAGAAGTGTTCCAGGCTGCTGGGGCTATTTCACAATTTTAGCTATGTTGCTAGCTGCCTAAATAATTTTTAATATAATGTTCTAGTTTTATGACTGTTAGACAGAAAATCTGTTTAGTTTTCATTTCTAGTAATGCTCCCTTAATGTTATTGGTCTTTTTGAGAGTTGTCTTATGTGTGTAATGAGGATTTTATACTGAAATTGCACGCATTGGTATTCAGACCTCAGACATTACTACTGACTTAGGCACTATTCAGTTGTGCAAGCGTCATGCACACAGGCAAAATTTGAGTAAAACAGAGGCTTACCTCAGTTACACAATTGGTCTTAAGCCTGTTTTTCTTCCAGTTGAGGAAAAGTTGTGGCACAAAGCATCTTGTCCCACGAGGCCACCGTTGTTCAGCCCTGGCAGATGGGTTGTCCTCAGTTAGACTACGCTGAGGAGGTTCTGTCCAAGGCCAGAGCCAGAGCCAGTCAGCTTTAATGGGGGGGGCAGTCTTGGTTAGAGAGTCGGACTTGGAACCTGAAGGTCGCGGGTTTGAGTCTCAGGTCTGGCAGTGATTGTAGGTGGGGGGAGTGAATGACCAGTGTTTTCTTCCAACCTCAATACCACGACTGAGGTGAGACCCTTGAGCAAGGCACCGAACCTCCAACTACTCCCCGGACGCCGCAGCAAAAAAGGGCTGCTCACTGCTCCGGGTGTGTGTTCACGGTGTGTGTGTGTGTGTGTGTGTGTGTGTGTGTGTGTGTGTGTGTGTGTGTGTGTGTGTTCACTACAGTGTGTGTGTGCACTTGGATGGGTTAAATGCAGAGCACAAATTCCGAGTATGGGTCACCACACTTGGCTACCCATCACTTCGCTTCAGTTCACTTAGTGTATTTGACAATCACAATGTTGTGTCATGTGTTCTTGAGGCCCCACACATAGTGGTCAGTAGTTACTATTTTACTTCAATGGGACACTGGCCTCAAGCAGACCCAGAAAATCTTGCATCTCCAGCAAATTGAGCCTGTGTCTTTCTTGCTGAGACAAGGATATTCCTCTGTTTATGGCATTTGGGATCCAGAAGTAGGCTGATAACCCACTTCTGAAGGCCAGGAGTTCTAGCAGACATAGTGGGATTACCGATGCGGCAGCCATTTTCAATCCAGACATCCTCATAGTTGCATGCCTGTCTTAGGCAAACCTCAAAAAGCAGCTTTGTTACAGGGTAATAGGGACACGAAAGTAGGTGTCGCTCAGGTTCACAGATGTGAACCCAGCCCTGTGGTTGCGTGGTAAGAATTCCATCCTGTGGAAGTATATTGAGTAGGACACTAGTTTGAACCATGAAGTCTACATTTTGATCCTACCTATGAAAAGAAAGAACTTTTGAACAGTTTTGGACCTGCCCCAGAAGATGGACAAGAGGCACAGGGACCTGAGAGCAGAGAGGGGTATCATGTGTAAACATGGCAGGCAGAGACATGCTAGCATGAAGTCCTCCCAAGAGCTAACTGCACACTGTGTGTCCCTTCGGGGCAATGCTCGGGCGAATGCTGTTTGGTTGGCTGGGGGACGGGTCTGATTGCATACACGGAAAGGGTTTGATAAAATGTTGAGATTTCTTCTTGGGTTTAATCAAATTTGGATTAATATTGTTTAAATCAGAGTGTAATCTGTTAAAACCCTTAAAACAGCTCGCTACAGAAATGGATGAAAAATATTCGGTAAAATCCACAGATTAAATATATTCACTCTGTTAGTTTCTCAGACCAGGGTCTGAGCAGTGAACTGAACAGTGAGTATAGATGAATACAAGGAAGATTTTCCCCTGTGTTTGCTACACATACAGAGATATAATCATATTAGTTTACAATGGATTTATTTATGGAAAACTACTGTCTACTACTACTACATAAAATGATTTTATGACCTTTTTTAAAACTAAAATTGACAAAATTCACTCCTCTTTTTATGTTCCTTCCTCCTTGTCTGCCCCAACTGCTGACCTGCAGTCTGATATTTCGATCCTGCTTTGCTGCTTCCCAGAAGTTACTCAACATGAGGTCGAAGACACCATCAGGCGGATGAGATCCTCCACATGTGCCCTCGACCCTTTTCCTACACCTCTGTTGAAAGCAAATATTTCTGCCATCAGTCCCCTTATCACCATGATAATAAACCAATCCCTTCAGACTGGCCATGTACCATCTGCCTTGAAAACGGCCATAATCAGATCATTACTTGAGAAACCCTCAATTGATCCTCAAATCTTTGATAACTATAGGCCCATATCCAACCTGCCATTTCTCTCTAAGGTTCTGGAGAAAGTAGTTGCCAGCCACCTTCAAGACCACCTCAAACACAACAACATTTTTGAAAAGTTTCAGTCTGGTTTCCGTTCCGCTCACAGCACGGAAACAGCCTTAGTGAGAGTCACAAATGACCTGCTGATGAAAGCTGATGCTGGTTCACCATCACTTCTTGTCCTTTTGGTTCTTTCTGCAGCGTTCGACACCGTTGATCACGGTATACTTCTCAACAGGCTACACCACTCCGTTGGACTTAATAACACTGTCTTGCATTGGTTTGAGTCATACCTTGCAGACAGATCTGAATTTGTGGCCATGGGAAGCTCAAGGTCCCGTTCACATGCTGTTAGATGCGGAGTTCCACAGGGATCAGTTCTTGGACCTATTTTATTCATTCTTTACATGCTCCCCCTTGGCAAAGTCATCAGTCGCTTGGGAATTTCTTTCCATTGTTACGCTGAAGATACACAACTATACATGAAAACTGATGCTCACTCATCATCATCATCGTCATCATCGTCATCAACTTTACCTACACTCACTGCCTGTCTGGAGGAGATAAGGGCATGGATGAATCATAACTTTCTCCAGTTGAACAGCTCAAAAACAGAACCCATCCTCATCAGATCAGAACATCTACCATAACTTGCATTACATTCTCTGGCCAGGACATCCCCCTATCACCATTAGTTACAAATCTTGGTGTTAGGTTTGACCCTCATTTAACTTTTGAGGCTCACATTAAACATCTTTGCAAAACATCATTTCATCACCTCAGGAATATAGCCAGACTCCGTCCTACACTCTCCCTACATG
>CM040986.1:2199169-2216661 GCA_022985145.1 Pangasius djambal | reverse complement strand
ACATCACACCAATTCTTCAATCATTACATTGGCTTCCCATTTCCGCCCGGATTGAATACAAGGTCTCCCTCCTCACACATCAGTGCATCTATGGCAACGCCCCCACTTACCTTAAAGAACTCCTCACCCCACAGATTTCAGCACGTCCCCTCCGCTCCACAAACACTCATCGTCTCCTCCCCCTAGGACTAAGACCCGCGCCATTGGGGATCGAGCCTTTTGCGCCGCTGCTCCTCGCCTGTGGAATGCCCTCCCTGAACATCTGAGGGCTCCAAAAAAGACTGATAGTTTTAAAAGGGGTCTAAATACGTACCTTTTTAAAAAGTGTTTTAATATTTAGAGTTTAAATTTCTGTGCTAATCTCAGTTGGCAGCTGGTTTTAATTGCTGTATATATTATGACTCTTTTCTGTAGCACTTTGAGATTTTCTTTAAAATGTAAAGTGCTTTATAAATAAAATGTATTATTATTATTATTATACTGTCATGATCTTTCGTTAATCCTGTTAATCTTTCAATTTAATCCTGCTGGATTGCACACTTTACTTTCTCTTTCTTATAATAAGACTACAGTGAAACACGGAACTCGCATTGTTTTTGGCTTTTCTTCGACATGTAATTGTATGACGTAGATTCACAGATTTGATTTGAATACTTTTACACACTTAGCACTGTGCATAAACCAATTTGATGGAGAAATGCCCCATATCTTGGCCTACATGTCCCACCACTAGAACTGAGGTGTTGTTCTGCTGTATATAAACCACGCAGATAAAAATATATTCACTGAAAGCTAAGCAAAAAAGCAAAAAACATACAACCTCAAATGCCCAGATAAACAGCTCAAGCCTGAGAGTGGATAAAGGTGAGTAATACATGACAGCATGGACAAAATTGTATAATAATTGTTAAAATGGAAGAAGTAGCACTTTAAAATTAAAACACATTAAAATTGTTGTATTGGCTATGCCCAATGCTTGAGCAATGGATCAATTTTCCCTCTTTTCTCAGCTTCAATACGGCTTGTTTTTCTCCCATAGACAACTTTCTTGTCTTCATGTTGGTTTATCTTGCAGGCTACACAGTCTAATTGTTTAATCTATCTAACAGGGCACACCTGGGCAAGAAGAAACACCTGCCAGTCACATGTTCCAATATTTTTGATCACTTGAAACAAACAAAAGGTGAGATGTTCTAAGTTGTTTAACACATCTAGATAGAAATATGAGAAAATGAAAGCTGAAATTCTGATCATCTCATGTTCATCATGTTCATCTTTTAATCCCAAATGTCTTCAGTGTATAGCAAAAACAAAATTCAATTCAGTTTTATTTGTATAGCACTTTTACCAGTGACCACAGTGCTGAAACCCCTGACGAACCTCCGATAGAAGCTGGCAAAGCCTAGAAAACATTGTGGGTTTTTTTGGTTGTTTTCAGGGTGGGCCCAAGATGTGACAGCATCCACTTTGCTTTGGTCTATCTCTTTACTCCTATCTCATCCAGGATGTATCCTAGGAACTTGACTTTTTGTGAAATTCAATCTTTTCAAGCTTGACATAAAGCTCATTTTCAAGACGTTTTCTCAACACTGCCTGTACCTGTAGTGTGTGTTCTATCTCATACTGGGAGGAGATCAAGATGTATTTGATATAAATTATGATGCAGGAATTCAGACACTCTCAGAGGACTTCACTGATGAAGGCCAATAACATAGAGCACAGACCAGCCCGTAAGGTATCACCTGGTACTCATAATGGTACCAGGGGACCTGGTACCTCCATTTTAAAAATTACCAAAATTACCAAAAATTACCAAAAGGGTAATTTTTCTAAAACTGGTGGTGGTGTTTAAGATATTAAAGAAAATGGTTCCAACGTTTCTGTATGGATTTTGTATTTGTAAGAGAGGTTCACTGTCATTCTACAAGGGCGAGTAGTAATGATATATATCCTTGTAGGTTTAAGAGTGAAATGGGAAAAGAGATACAATTTAATAGTATTTTTAGAAGGGAAGTGAAAAAATGGTTTTATCATTGATGTTTTAAAGTTTGTGTGGTGAGTTTCTGAACTTGATATTGATTGCACTCCATTTATGATTTTCTTTGTCCATTTTTTAAAATACAGAGGACCACAATGGAAATAAGCCGATGGCTTCCCGCAACTGCTCCCCGGGCGCCGCAGCTAAAAAGGCTGCCCACTGCGCCGGGTGTGTGTTCACGGGTGTATGTGTTCACTACTGTGTGTGTGCACTTGGATGGGTTAAATGCAGAGCACAAATTCCGAGTATGGGTCACTACACTTGGCCACAAGTCACTTCACTTCATTTAACAAGTCATTTTGTTTTTGTTTCTGTCTCAGTAAAATTTTACTCTAAGCAGTTTTATTGGAATACACACAGGCCCTGGCCTTGGATTTTTTTTTTTTCTTTCTTTTAACTTTTTTTTTGGTTTATGTACTAGGTGGTTACCTTTGCCTGTGAATGGTATTGTGATTTGGACTTTTGCGTTTCTGTAGAACAAATCTTTGCACATGGTTCTTCTACATCAGCCTCTCATGTTCCAGATAAACTAGTTTTCTCAAATGACCCACAACTTTTCTACAATACTGTATAACAAGGTACAACATGTACTCGTGCTCAATTTCATGACTAAGCAGAATTAACCCCAACAATGAAAATGAAAATGGTTGATACAGTAGCATTCTTTTTGTTTTTATTTTCATCTGGTCAGTCAACATGCCTGTCATGCTACAGCACTGTAATTGAGGCCTCACCCTGTTCCCATCAATCAAATAAGATATGGAACGGTAAATCATGCTGGTTACTGTAAGGACTATTACAAAACACCAAGCTTCCTTACAAAAACTTTTTGGAACCCAAAATCATTTTTTTTAACCCAAATTTAAAAAAAAAAAAAATTTAACCCAAAATCATTCACATTTCTACTTAAACCAAACATTTTACTCAGACTGCACATGCAATCAAGCAAATACACACACACGCGCGTGCTTTCACTCACTCACGCAGAATATCTACTACACACCCTCAGGATCAATTCCGAAGCCTTAACCAAAAGCCTGTTAGTGCACTTAATCAGGAATAACTTGCTAAAGCAAGGTAACTATAGATGCATTGAATTTTCTAAAATCATACAACAGCCCTCAAAATACAATGTGGAGTTATCCAGTTACACAAAAATACGACAAGAAAATGTTTCAAATTTTTATTTCCAAAAACATTATACAAAAATAGAGTCAATTGTATAATAAATGTACAGGTAACTACAACCAATGCAAATCAATGGACGATCCCGTAAACTATAGCATCGATCATTTCAAATAAGGGAATACAGCAACACATAGACTATAGTACATTAAAGAGAACATTTATGTCAATCTTTTGAGAACAGAATTACAGCTTATGGATGGATTTTAGTGTGTATGAAATTGATAAAAACTGTAAATTCAGTTCAGTTCTCTTTATAAGAACACACAAAAGAAGCTGTGTACAGGTCTGGGGATGACCGCATCAAAGTAAATACTCGCTGAAATGATGTAAGGTATTACCTTTCTATCTTTTTGTTGTTAATTGTTAATTATTTAATTTTTTTTAATATTATTTTTTTCTACAATGATCCAGACTACTTTGAATAGAGGTCATTCAGTAAAATTATAATATGTACAAGTTGTCATCTGATTCGCATCTACGTACTTACTATTACACAGTTAACCATAAATAATTGTTAAATATTAAACAGGAAATGATCATAATTTTGCATGTTTTGTAAATTTGAAGGTTTAAAGTAGTTGTGTAACTGCAATTGTAACCAGGAAGCAAATATAAAAAAAAATTAAAAAATGAAGAAGAAGATAAATGCTCTGTCTGTCTCACTGGATATTTTTTTTAAAATAAAAACCTTGCCTGAGGATATTGAATGAAAACCTGAATGTGAATACAATCTGTGTTTGGAAAATTAAAAAAAACTAAATATTCAATTCAATTCACTTTGTGTAGTTGTTTAAAAATAGACACAGCAGCAATACAGAAATTCATGTCTTGATTTACATTGAATGAAAAGAACCTGAGAAGGGGATCCTGGGGGTTTGAGGGTTTCACCAAATACCACACGTTTCACTGTAGTTACAGAATAATACACTTTTAAGATAAAAAACTGACTAAGTGAGAGTTTATGATTGTAATTTGACATGGCTGAGATTTCGTTTTTAGTAATTTTTTATTACTGAAGCATGTATGGAGTCCTCGTGATAGCACTATGCATGAGGAAAAAAATCTATGATCCACAACTGAACCTTTAAAAAAAACATACATGTCTGCCTACTTATAGTCTTCACAAAAGTTTGCTATGCATGTTTGCCAATCTGTGCTCACATTTAACCGCTTAAAATAAAAGGTCAAAGAACCTGTCAAGCAGGAACCTGAATGCTTTTTTTTTTTTTTTTTTTATACAATAATCTCATGAACACACTTCCAAACAAATAAGACACCTTTCAAACAAATACAGTACATTTAAGATGGCATCTTTTTGTACTTTTTGTAAGAATAAAGAAACTTATAATGAGACAAATATAAGAGACTTATTTGCAGATTGTGTAGTAAGTGGGAGCAGGTTGTGAGTGATTTGCAAGGAATAAATATGTAAATGATCAATTAAATAGGTTTTGGGGCTTCTGCAATTTTAATACCTGCCCTTCAGGCATATTCAGGCATAATCAGTTTTACACCACAGCACTGTTGAATTCAGAAGGTGTTGATTAATTTTCTAATTCTAATCTAGTAGTACGGCTAAAAACTGTGTAAATATTCATATGTTGAAGTTTTCTGTAAGGAGATATTTATGGAACATTTATGGAAGGAGTCTCCACTCTCCACTCTCAGCACAGTCAGATGCAAAGTTACTCAGTAACTTAAGTTACTAAAAGTTCATATTATGGTTTCTCGGTAAAATGGCAAGCTGCACTTTTTAGATTAACTTCAAAAGATTTATAAAAAAAATTAATTAATTAATTAAAAAAAAGAGGCTGGTGGCCAAATAACTCTTTATAGCTCCTATAATGTGATGTTCCATGACATTAAATGTAAATATAAATGGATAAAAAGTATGTGTTTTTAATAAACAGAAAATTTGTTTGTGGTGCGATGGTGTGACTACGATCACCACCCTGAAGTAATTATTTTAATTCTTATGAAAATATCATTCCTGATGTGACTTTAAGGGTGCAGTGATAAATTAATCTATTTTATATTTGACTCCACCCTGTATTTTACACTGGCTTTAAGAATTCAATCCAGAATATTTTTTTTTTAAATGACTAGTGTTATTGTTAAACTTGGAATTTACTGGATTTATAATATCAGTAGATCAGGGTGTGTAACTCTATGCTCTTTTTACAGCATTTGGATTCTTTAAAATGAACAATAACACATTCACCTCACATGTACTCTTGCTTCTGAAATGTGCAAGCCACAGCTCTAAATGAGACAAAGCGAGACCAATGAGACAATAGCCAGGAGAATGTTCACATGCCAATGCTTTTGTTTTCATAAGTCAGTGTCAGACATTGTGAGAGAACATTTCAGCACATCAGATATTTCAAGTTCTGTTTCCAACATATTAATATTCATGTCAGATTTTTTTCCTCTTGCACAACTATACTAGCATTAAGACTAAAATTATATGATGCACACATCTATTGCATTTTAAAGATGCATTTTAAATACTAAATCAGGTATAACATTGAAGCAGCAGAGCATGTATTGAATTGTAGGATTAAAATCTGCTAAAATATATTTTCAAATTGCTCTTACTCTTCAGTGCTTTATTCTGTATATATTTTGGGTTTTATTCTATATACAGCTCTATATATGTTGTGAGCCCTGGGTTTCACCTGTGAAGTCTGCATTTGTTGTTAAAAAGGATAAACCTACATGGAGACCAGAGAGCTGTCTATGGGAGAAAAGCAAGCCATTTTGAAGCTGGAAAAAAGAGGCAAAATCAATCAGAGCCATTGCACAAACATTGGGCACAGCCAGTACAACAATTTGGAATGTCCTGAAAAAGAAAGAAACCACTGGTGTACTGGCATCCAAACATCGAACAAGTCTGCCAAGGAAAACAAAAGCAGTTGACAGAAACATTGTGAGAGCTGTGAAGAAAAAACAACAGTCAGTGACATCACCAACAATCTCCGCAGGGCAGGTATCACAATCACACAATCACAATGGTGATGGTGACTTTGAGAACAGAAATGTAGAGGCCATACCACAAGCAAACCACTGCAAACAACTCATCAGCAGTAAGAATCGAAAGCCAGATTGGAATTTGCAAAGAAATACAGAGATGAGCCACAAAAGTTCTGGAATTAATATTAACCTCTACCAAAGTGATGGAAAGGCCAAAGTGTGGAGAAAGAAAGGATCTGGTCATGATCCAAAACATACAAGCTCATCGGTCAAGCATGGTGGAGGTAGTGTCATGGCTTGTATGACTGCTTCTGGAAAAGGCTCATTAATCTTTATTGATGATGTAACTCAAGATGGTAGCAGCAGAATGAATTCAGAAGTCTACAGAAACATTCTGTCACAGATTCACAGAGAAATGCATCCAAATTAAATCAGGAGAGACTTTATCATGCAGCAAGACAATGATCTAAAACACACGGCCAACTCAACAAAGGACTTCATCAGGGGGAGTGGCCAGACCTTTACCCAGCTGAGCAGCATTTCACCTCCTAAAATGAGAAACCCCCCAAAACGAACAATAACGGAAAGAAACTGTGCTACAAGAACAGCAGTGTGGTGATGTCAGTGGGTTGCCAACTTGATACAGTTACTGCAAGCAAGGGATATGCAACCAAATATTAAGTGTTATGTACTTTAATATACATTAAGACAATCTGTTCTAATACTTTTGCTCACCTAAAAATTGGGTGGTCTGCCATCATAGGTGGCATGTTCTAAGTTTAACACATCTAGATCGATATCAGGAAATGAAAGTTGAAATTCTGATCGTCTCATTTTCATCTTTTGATCTCAAACCCAAATGTTTCAGTGTATAGCAAATACAAAAGAACTGGCCTTGCCGTTCCAATACTTTTGGAGGGAACTCCAAGTACTTAACCAAACCAGTTCAGGGAACTACTGTACTACTGGTACCTGGTCAAAATTTGTGTTTTTTGTATTTTCATTCATTTTTCCATCCTCATTTTACGCTGCGCTATTTACGAAGGGTTTTAATTTTTTTTTTTTTTTTTAATTCTGACCTGACTGCTGATCATTTTTTTTTACAATGACTTAGAAGCATTTTTATTACTGAATTCTAGCACTCATTAAAAAAATAAAATACAATAAAAAATAAAAACCTGTAATCTCCTGGGGCCTCATTTATAAAACTTGCATGGAACTTGTGTGTGTACAAAAAAAATCAGATTCATGAAAAATTGTGTATGCACACATGCACACGTTTGTAGGTGATGTCACCTACAAACTTGACCTGCCATGTTGCAGCTGTCTAGCCTTAATTTCATGTATCCATGCTAAAACCAAAGGCAATGGCTGTTGCTGCTGTAAATAGCGCACACACACACACACACACACACACACACACACACACACACACACACACACACACACACACAGGCTCTAATGAAAGTTTTTTTCAAAATCTTGTTACGATCCAGTAGCATTGTGGTAGAAAACAACAGTATATATGACAGTAGTCTATACATCTGTACAATCAACTGTAATGAAAATTTACAGTTACCCCATGCCTAAAATACATGCGCTACATTATAACTCTATGCAACCTGTTTTTTTAAGGAAAACAGTCTCACCTGGCAATCCCAATTCTCACCACCAGAGGTCACTATGAGCAGAATATTAGTACAGTTAATAAACATATTAGGCCTATATATATATATATATATATATATATATATATATATATATTACAAAATAAATACTGAAAATAAAGAGTAAATTACTGCTTCAAGTTGCTACAAGTATATTACTGTAATTTTTTTTTTTAATTATTATATTGTATGCTGTGTCCCGGATGTGTCTAAGTAGATGATAGATTGCAACCTTATTCAATTATATTTAGATTGCTTGAATTCTTGGTAGACCCTGCTGGAAGACCCAGCTGTGACCAAATTCTAACTTTCTGGCTGATGTCTTGAGGTGTTTTTCTAGATAATCCTCCTTCCTCATGATGCCATCTATTTTCTGGAGTGCACCAGTCCCTTTTCCATCAAAACCACTCCACGACATGATGCTGCCACCACCATGCTTCACAGATGGGTTCTTGAGATTGGTGTTTTTTAGATTAAATGCCTCAGCCTTTTTCTTCCATACTTAGCGCTAATCATTGTGGAAAGCAGTTCAAAATTTTGTTGCCTCTGATCAGAGGACACTCCTCCAAATGGCTAGGTCTTCATTCACCTGCAAACTTCTGTCTGGCTTTTTTATGATGGTCTTGGAGTAGAGGCTTCTTCCTTGCATGACTGACTTTCAGGCCATGGTGATGTACCTCAGTATCTGATGAACTGATGCCTCCAACTCCTTCATGAGTTCCTTTGTTGTTGTCTTGGGGTTCAGTTGAACCTTTCGGACCAAAGTTCATTCATCCTTTGTAGTTTGTGCTTCCTTCCTGTCTGTGCAGTCCCAGGAATTTTAGATTTGCACACAATTGTTTGTACAGATGCTTGTGGTACCTTCAGCTGTTAGGAAATTGCTCTTAAGGAGCAAAATGATTTGAGGTTCACTTTTTTTTCTTTTTTTTTTTTCTCTGAGGTCTTGGCTGAGTTGTGCGTTGATATCAAGGGCAAAAATTAATTACCGATTATGAATTATAACTTTGAATTATGACAGTTGTCCAATCAGAAGCTTCTAAAAGCTATTACATCATTTTTGTAATCTTTCAGACTGTTTAAAGAGACAGTCAACTTGGAGTATGTAAACTTTTGACCCACTAAAATTTGGATATAGTGAATGAAAGCTAAAATAAATCTCTCTGTAATCATTTGTTTTAAAATGACCCCTGATTTGAACAAAGTAGATGCCCTAATTGTCTTGAAAAAAGAAATGTGTGGGTCATTGGGACAAATGACATGTGTGAAAAACTGAGATCTGAATATCTTTAACCTATGTGTATGTATATTTCAAGCTAATCCAGTTTGGTAGTAATGATTACAATACCATTATAGAACAGTAGCTGGCAGTAAAGCTTAAAGTATCACACAGAGGAGCTGATCCTCACAGGAAAGACGTGCAGTCAGTCTGATCATTGTGAGTTTCAGGAAGGATCAGTTTGGGGCAGATGCAAAATGGAAATTATTGTGAAAGTAAAAGCTTTTTTCTTGATCCAGTCCCGATGCATACCTCTAGTCTCAACCAGATGCCCTGTGAAATATTCTGGCAAACAAACAAAGAGCCTCCTGTTTTATATCTTTTTATAATACATTATCTGTTCATTCTGAATTTGTCCTGAATGTAGTCATCTTTGGTTACATCCCTAGCAGGAAACATCCATACTGCTTTCAGAGCTGAAACTCACTTTTCCACTCCTTTCCAATTTAATAAAGTAAAACTTGTCAGGTCTGCATGAATGAGTATTTTTCTCATGAGTATAAAGTTAAGTAGAGCTCAGAATCTAATCAAGAGTTCCCATGAAGAGAAAAAAAAAAAATCAGAAAACACACAACCGTGGCGGTGGGGGCGGGGTGGGAGCGGCGATTTTATTTTGAAAGTGAAAATGGATATTTACTTGGTGACCTGCTCCAAGCCCTTGTGAAAAGATTTACTCTGAAAACAAAAGGAGCAGTGAATTCTTGAAGATAAAGGAGAAATTAAAAAAGAAAGAGAGATGAAAACAAGAGAAGCCAAGTCCTTCTTTGACTGAATGAAAAAAAAAAAGCTGTTGACACAAGTACATGAATATATCTTTTCGAAAAGTATGTGCTGGTAAACTTGGCCCATTTTACTTACAGGTGCTTTAAAAGTGTTATTATATATTATTATAATATATATATTCTAAAAATTATTATTATTATTATTATTATTATTATTATTATTATTATTATTATGGAAAATAATCATCCAGGCCAAACAGTAAGTCATAGATATGACTTACTTGCTCAATAGCTCATACTGTCTCTCACCATTCAGGAAAGTGAGATGAGCTCAACCAGCCTGATGGTGGCGCTATAGTGCAGTATTTTATGTTTTCGCACACGTCCCATGAATCCAAAGTCACACATTCCAAATCCAGATTCATTTCCCTGTATTCCCTGGTTAAGGATGCACCAAGTTATAATCTGGATTTATTAGTCTCACAATATTTAGTATTACATCATCTACAGGCTGTGACAGTAAAAAAAATATCCTGAGAATTATGAGAGACAAAATGTTATGGATGCTATAGATAAAAAATGTTGACCATATACAATAAATGACCAATATTTTCTGATTGCACTGTTAGTTTTTTTTATGAACGTTGGTAAATATAATTTACAGGACACTCTAAGGTGCCAAAAAAAAGAAATTCTAATTCATAAACAGCTTATAACTACCCAGCAAACTCAACTGCCTCAACAGGCAATGAAACAATGAAGCAATGAAGCAATTTCCCCCTGGGATTAATAAAGTTCTTTGAATCTTGAATCTTGAACTTCAACAGAATGGGTGAGCATGAAATTTTGTAAGTGGAGGAAGAGGAATTTGTGAAGTGAATGATTACCAAATTTGATTTTTTTTTTTTTTTTAAAAAATCCTGATCATGAATGGAGTTTGAGGAGGCTCAGCAAGTTTGGAGCATGTGTGTCATGTATGCATAAAGTAGTGCTTGGCCCCCGATTCAATTCAATTCAATTCAATTTTATTTGTATAGCGCTTTTAACAATGGACATTGTCACAAAGTAGCTTTACAGAGATAAATGGATTCACAAAAAATATATTGTAAATATTTGAATTTATCCCTGTGAATTTATCCCTAATGAGTGAGCCAGTGGTGACGGTGGCAAGGAAAAACTCCCTGAGATGACATGAGGAAGAAACCTTGAGAGGAACCAGGCTCAGAAGGGAACCCATCCTCAACTGGGTGCAACGGATAGTGCGATTATAAATAAATCCCTTCTATTATTGTGCGCTATAAGGACAAGTAGTGCAATTGTGCAACCAATAAATTCATCACAGTATTCGCAAGAAGTCCGGTTGGTTAAAATCTATCCACTGTCCACTGATGGAGTCCTGAGTACGAAGCTGCTCGTGGCAACAGCAGCCCCAAAGCCACTACAGCAATCGCAGTTCCAATCCATTACAGTACAGCTCCCCATATGTGATCCCCAAGCCATCTCCCCAGCCCCCAGGTGGCACCATCCCCAGCAATCCAAATGGTTTTTCAGGCCGTCCATATGGGGCCACCCCCAGCAGCAGCGAGCGAACTCAATCGATGAGAACTCTAACCAGAAGTAGGGCATCAGGATGGGTCAAGCAGCGAGGAGGAGCAGAAGGGGAATCAGGATGGGTCAGGCAGCGAGGAGGAGCAGAAGGGATCACTGGCAACTCAGAAGTAGCATGTGTAGCTCGTCAGAGAGTGAGGGAGAGAGAGAGATGGAGAGAGAGGAAGAGATTGTTAGGTAAGCTTTTGTCCTCTAATGGTTAAGGACAATGTACTTTGCATGAAGAGTGCAAGCAGGGACTCCGGCAAGACTAGCTACGACAGCATAACTAAAAGGGAGAGCCAGAAGCTAACACAGACATGAGGGCACCCTGGGACATAAGGCAGCCAGCCACTCCACCGTCAATGATTGCTCCTTGTGGAATTGATTTATTGTTACACAGAAGTGTGTGTCACTCATTAAGCAGCTGCATGTGCAATGTGCATAGGCTTTAATGCAATTCAGAATTCAAGAAAAAGAGAAGTGCACATGGACACACCTCATACTCAAATCTGCCCCCTGAGCAGCAAAGGGGATTTACTAAAGCCTCTTAAAGAGAAGAACAAAAGCCAAGACACAATGCGGTCAACTGGGGATATTCATCTGATGTTGATCAAAGGTTGGCAATCAGCTTAGAACACCATGCCCATCAGCATAGAAATGTTTCATCACAGGATAAAGGTGACCTCCCAGAAGAACTTTGGATTGATTTGTAGTGACCCTTCCCTCCAAAAGGGTAGGTGGAACCAAACCATGCTAGCAAAAATAAAATAAATTGAATGCTGTGTGCTAATTGTTGTAAATAGCTGTGGCAAGGTTAACTGAACACAATTTTAAGAAAGTTTAATATAATAATGGTGTTATTTCTTCTTCAAATAGTGGAAACCGCTTCTGCAAATTTAATACCTGCCTTTCAGTAAGTACTGTTACACATTACATTATACATTTCCATCCGGAAGTTAATCTATTTGCAATTGATGCCCTGCATTTTCTTTTTTCTTTTTTTTTGCACTTCTAGGTGGAAATGCCTTAAATTCATTAAGACAAATACACAAAACAGACTGGATAAAAAGATTAGTGTCATTTCTTTCAAGGCATCAAGTTGCACTTTGGGGTTCTGGTCAGGTTTAATTGAATTTATCTGTATATAGTGAGTGGACTAAATCAGGGAGGCTGTTCAGGGACCTGCAGAAACAGAAGCTAGAAGTACCGTACCAGGTTCTCCATGATGCAGGAAAAACTTACCAGCTGTTGTTTGACAGCTTTGTCAAACTGCACTAATGTACCTGAAAGAACTGATGCACTTTTAAAGTACATGGGGTCACACCAAATCTTGATTTATTTACTGTTAAAAACATTTGCCGGCTATTTTTAATTTTTTGAATGGTAGAAACCAGATTCCAACCAAACTTATGTACATGGTAAATCATAGGTAATCTTTTGTTGGATCTAATTGTTGGTTTCCTGCGACTCCGGATAGAGGCTCTGGAGCATCTGGACAGTTTCAGCATGACATATATTTGCTCTCAGCTCTTTCTTTTGATTTGAATTAACTGCAACTGACAAATAGAAGCTTGCTCTTTCTGGCAACAGACCCATCATGATGGTGGACATTTGTGAAACATGCTGAGAAGGTGGATATGTACAACAGGGAGGCTGTTTGGCTTGAAGGAAATTTGGAATATGAAATATGAAAACTTAATACCACTTAAAAGCTATAGGATATTTTACAACAAAATATGGTCAAAAATCTTAACCATCACTGAATCTCATTATAGGACAATGATTGCAGATCCTTCAGGTCCACACCATCATGGGCTCACAGTTCAAAATTTAGAAGTATACTGATTAAGGCCAGGCCACTAAATGTAATTATCATATAAAAATATAGCATGTTGTTCTTTAATAAATAAACCACAGTATTTTACAGTAACAGCACCATACCCAAGTTTAACATTGATTGTACATTGCTCTTATTTTTTAGGTCTAAGTGTAGGAGTAAATATCCTGCTTTCTAAAGCCAAAATTGTTCTATCAGAGGTTTTACAGCTACCAGCCCAAGTTTAAAGGGCATACAGGTTTTGCTACAACTTAATTTCTCATATGTTCATAGAAATATCTTTTCAGGATACCTGCAAATTTGGCATGAGTTTGGCTTGTTTCACACATAAATGGCTCACAGACCATAATGGACATTGCGCTGTTATCTCATTCCCCTGACGTCAATCCCAATGGCAAAACAGTTTTTTGCATTTCTTGGATACTGCAGCCACAAATGCCTACATCCTGCTGAACAGACTTTTATCACAACAACAGGAAACCCACAAAACGTTCACGGAGGAGCGACACAGCTCTGTGGTACACCACATTAGATCACTTCAAAGCAAGCCAGCAATCGTGAAATGGTATCATGACCCGAGTCCAGATGGCAAAAAAGTTGCAATAAGATCTATGAATTTGGTTTCACAAAGAGCTACTATATCAGGTGCCTTAAAGAGAAAGCTTTACATGAACATGCACAGACAGGAAAGATGTACACATAGGGCCATATGCAGAGTTGAGGTCAGTGTGAAGGTCATCAGAGGAGATACATCTTAATAAGAGAGTTATCCCAAGGAGCCAATTGTTAAGGATAAAATCACGTATTATATTAAATGAGCTGTAAGCGTAGCAGATGAGTCTCCGCTCGGTCTGCTTATGGGAGCTTAAAAGTAGCATCGATGTTATACGTTGTGTTTGGTACCATCTGAACCGGACCTCTGACATGGAACAAAGCAACTGGGATGAAAATCAGCACCTCTATGTCTGAAGCCATGGTTTCCTCTCAGAAAAGTCAGGTGAGGGGTGAGACCTTGCCCCTGGTGGAGAAGCTTAAGTATCTTGGGATCTTATTCAAAAAGACAGTGTGAGATTGACAAATGGATCAGGTCAGCAGTGTTACAGTCATTGTACCAGTCTGTGGTGGTGAAGCAGGAGCTCATCCTGTAGATGAAGTTCTCTGTTTAATGGTGTACATCCCTGCCCCTGGTCTATAGTTATGGTTTGGGCTCCATAGTTCCATTGGAGGGAAATCTTAATGTTACAGCATACAAAGAAATTCTAGACAATTCTGTGCTTCCAACTTTGTGGCAACAGTTTGGGGAAGGCCCACATATGGGTGTGATGGTCAGCTGTCCACATACTTTTGGTCATATAGTGTATCTCACAGTTGGCTTGGGAACATCTGGGGATCCTGCAAGAGGAGCTAGAATATGTGTCCCGAGATAGAGAAGTCTGTGCTGACCTTCTCAGCATGTTGCCACCGTGACCCCCACCCAGGACAAGCAGAAGGAAAATGAATGAATGAATGAATGAATGAATGAACGAACGAAGTTCCTATAGTTATTTTAGTAAAACTGTTGACCCAAAACTATGAATGTACCACACACTTACACTTACCCAGGCAATAGCAGAAGACTTTCTTTTTGCTATTTTAGCATGGTTTATTACGTGATTTATGTGAACATATGTGCAGTGCAACAAGAAAATGTGGTGTACCATGCCTATTCGGCATCAGTGGAAAGTAGCAGAAGACATTCATAAAGAATTGGGAGACATCTGTAGCCTATATTGAGCTGATGGATTCCGGTGAAATTTGACTCTAACTGTGATTCAGAAAACCAGACTGTCCTTTGTGAAGGTTATAGAGGCTTTTACTGTAATGACTCATCACCAGTACATGATGTTTGGCTAATACAATCAATTGATTTGATTGAATTTGGAGTCAGGATTATAACCTGAGACTGAACGTGCAGAGGATCATCTGGTTTCCTTATTCATTTACTGAGAGATACTCAGACAGCAGAATAAATTAAAGGACTGTTAATGTTTATGTAATCTCTGTGTTGTACCTCAGGCATCTGGTAGCCGTGTATAGAAACCATGAAAACGTTCTTTTCAGATGTTTCTCTTTAAACCCATCTATATGAAATACGAACATGCGAATTATAGCGTACTGGCTAACAGCTGCTCCCTAATGTGTGAGCATCCGGCCAGATGACAATATTATGATCTTCAGTCCCCAATTGTTTGATGTACTTGACAATTCCCAGGAGTGCTGTGTGTTAAAGTGACGTCTCAATTTGGAACAGTTTCACTGCGGAGCTTAAGAGAGACTTCAGACCCATCATAGTTCTCATTTACTGTTTGATGCAC
Source organism: Pangasius djambal (assembly GCA_022985145.1). Classification (NCBI taxonomy): domain Eukaryota; kingdom Metazoa; phylum Chordata; class Actinopteri; order Siluriformes; family Pangasiidae; genus Pangasius; species Pangasius djambal. The sequence continues at coordinate 2,201,016 of CM040986.1, read as the reverse complement.
AAAAATGGAAGAAAAACTTATAACCATGTTTTCCTCTTGTCCTGTCATACACGGCCTCACATTAAATGTGTACATTATGACAAGCAATAAAGCTTTGAAGGAAGGAGCAGAGATCATTGGTAGCTACCTAGCTATTAAACTTAGCTTGCTTTGCTAATATGCCAACAAAGCTCATAGAAATACAAAAGTGATGTGTATTAATTATATAGTGGGTTGTAGGCTATATATTTTGGCTAAGATTTTTCATCAGAACTAAGGTGGGGGGAAAAAAAACGCTGGACCAAATATGCCCACAGGTGACAAAGTAACAGTTGCTACATAGCCACAACTACAAGAGATACGAGTAACTTGCGCCTGCTAGCATACTTGTAGAATTAGCAGAACCTTTACTAAATATTACAGTTCTAGGAATGTTCAATCTGTCGAGTTCTGAGGACTTATTTTCATCATGTTTCTATAATGTTAGTTTTCGTCTAACTGCTAACCATCATTATAGTAGATGTTTTTAAAACTAGAACCTTTTTTTGGAACCTTTCATCCATACCTTCTTTGCGTCCCTGGAGGACTAGTGGTTAGGCCTCGGTGCTCTCACTGCCGCAACCCAGGTTCAATTCCTGGACTGGGGAACTGACCCCAGCCACTGGGGTTGCACAAGGCAGTGCACTCCCAGTGCCAGTCCCAAGCCTGGATAAAATTGGGGAGGGTCCATCAGGAATGGCATCCGGCATAAAAACTGTGCCGAATCAAATATGCAGATCAATGATCCACTGTGGCGACCCTGAATGGGAGCAGCTGAAAGAACAACAACATCCATACCTTCTTCATTGTTCCTCTTTCGGCTGCTCCTCTTAGGGGTTGCCACCGTGGATCATAGGTCTGCATATTTGATTTGGCACAGTTTTTATGTCGGATGCCCTTCCTGATGCAACCCTCCCCAATTTTATCTGGGCTTGGGACCGGCACTGAGAGCACACTGTTGCACATAACCCCAGTGGCTGGGATTGGTTCCCCGCTGGCAGTGAGAGTGCTGTGGCCTAACCACTGGTCCTCCAGGGACCTGCCAAACCTTCTTCAGTAATTCTTGCATATGTTTCTACATTTTGAGCTCAGCTTTCAACCAAGCTATATATTTCTGCAGCCCAATGTTTACATGTTTCAAATGTTTACATGTCTTTTTTTTTTTTTAAAACTGATCAAATGTATATGTTAACTACATAACAAAATCTATATTTAATTTATATTAAATTAAAAAGTTACAAGTTACACAGACAAAGAATAAAATGTGACAGGAGGTGGTTAGCATTGCTGTACAGTGTTATGCCATGCATAAGTACCCCCCCCCCCCCCCCAATATTTTGTAGTGTTACAACCTGCAACTAAAATTGCTCAAGCTCCGTCAGCTCCGTCTCAAGCCAAAGATGATGAAACAGACCAAACAATGCAGAACAGTTGTGATCGCATGAGACAACAAAATATTTCCCTGTCCATTCAAAAACATAGTCACATGTCCTTCCAATGTATTGAACAAGCTTGGAAGAGATTAAAAATTCATACGAATTTCATATGATCTGTCATACACCCCCCCCAACATACACTATATTACCAAAAGTATTCGGTCACCTGCCGTGACTCACATATGAACTTAAGCGCCATCCCATTCCTAACCCATAGGGTTCAATATGATGTCGGTCCACCTTTTGCAGCTATTACAGCTTCAACTCTTCTGGGAAGGCTGTCCACAAGGTTGAGGAGTGTGTTTATAGGAATTTTTGACCATTCTTCCAAAAGTGCATTGGTGAGGTCACACACTGATGTTGGTCGAGAAGGCCTGGCTCTCAGTCTCCGCT